>APFE030597824.1:5079-42360 GCA_000404065.3 Pinus taeda
ATGAAGAGTGGGCCAATAGTAGTCTGCCTGTAGAATCTTGAAGGCAATCCTCTTGGCTGCAAAATTTCCTCCACAAGGTCCATCGTGACAAGTTAGGAGGATGTCAAAGACTTCCTCCTCCCTTACACAACGCCTTAAGATCTGATCAGGGCTAAGTTTTAACAAGTTGCCCCCGATCCAAGTAAATGAGGCACTTTTTCTCACGATTTTGCTCTTCTCCTTCGAGGATAGATGCGGAGGGAACTGTGCTGAGACCAAATAGTTTGCTATATCAGCAAACCACGGGGAGAGTACTGAGATAGCAAACAGATGCTCATCTGGCATCTGGTCATCCACTGTTCCTTCTTCACCTACAGGAAAATCCAATCTAGACAAGAAGTCAACAACAACATTTTCTTTACCTAGTTTGTCAACGATAGTCAAATCAAACTGTTGCAACAAAAGTAGCCATCTAATAATACGAGCATTCACATCAGGCTTATTCATTAAATATCTAATTGCAGCATGGTCAGTATGTACAAATGTTTGAGAGCCAGTGATGTAGTGTCGAAACTTGTTCAGGGAATGGACCACGGCCAAGAACTCTTTCTCAGTTACCGTATAATTCATTTCTGCCTTGGATAAGTTTTTGCTGACAAAGTATATAGCATATGGAAGTTTTTCTTCAACTTGTACTAAGGCTGCCCCTATGGCTTTATTCAAGGCATCAGTGTGGATGTGGAAAGGTAGGGCCCAATTTGGGCCTCTCAGAATTGGAGCGGACACCAACTTATCCTTCAATTCATTCAGAGCCCTCTGGCAATCATCTGACCATTTAAACTCAACATCTTTTGCTAAGAGGCAAAACAATGGCAAGGCTAGCTTACTAAAGTCTTTAATGAATTTTCTGTAATATCCTGCTAAGCCTAGGAAACTCCGAACATCTCTCACCTTCTGGGGAGGTGGGACCTTTTTGATGATAACAATTTTAGTGGGATCCACCTGTAATCCCTAGTGAGAAATGGTATGACCTAACACGGTCCCTTCAGTCATCAGGAATTCACATTTTTAGGGCTGAGGGATAGGTTCATCTCAATGCACTTGCTCAAAACTTTTCCCAGGTTGGAAAAGGCTTCCTGGAAGCTAGACTCATAAGGAGTAAAGTCATCCATATAGATTTCCACCGAATCATGGACCAACTCGGCAAAGATCCTAATACAGCTCTTTGGAAAGTGGCAGGGGCATTACATAGCCCAAAGGGAAGGACGCGGTAGGAAAAGGTACCCCATGGACAAGTGAAGGTGGTCTTATCTTGGTCCTTCGGGCTGATTTGGATCTGATTATACCCGCTGAACCCATCTAGGAAAGAGAAAAACCTCTTCCCTGCCAGACCATCCAACACTTGATCTATGAAAGGTAAAGGGAAGTGGTCTTTTTTGGTGGCTTTGTTCAATTCTCTGTAGTTCACACAGATTCTCCATTTCCCATTTTTCTTGGGCACCAACACCAGAGGGGAAACCCATTCACTATCCGAGATGGGGTAGATGAATCCCGCATCCAACAATTTTTGCACTTCTTCTTTAACAATGTCTTTGAGGGCTGGATTCATTCTCCTCTAAGGTTGTCTGACTGGTTTACAGTCCTCCTTGATGTAGATATGATGAGTATAGACTGAGGGATGGATTCCCTTCATTTCCTTGTAGCTCCAAGCAAAGGCCTCCAAATGGCGGGTCAAGAGACTACATAGGTCCTTTTCCTGAGAGGGAGAGAGAGAGGAGCTTATCTTCAAAGTCTTCTCAGGGCCAAACTCCACATTCTTAACTCTGGGGCTGGTCGGATTAGTGGCACTTAGGTCCACTAAGGCATTGGCCTGGGTGTCTTCCACCAATTCTTCCAAGGATATCTCACTAGGGGGAGGATTTCGGATTAAGTTTTCAAACAAATCATCCTCGGTTGGAGGACCTCCCTTGGTGGCCTCTACTGTGCATAATAGTGTAGAGTAGACCTCATCCTCTTCTCCTTCTTCCAACCAGAGGGGTAAGTCATGTTCTAGCGAAGGTTGGGAAGGAGGGTATAGGACCAGTTGCTTGGACATAGGCCCATTTTTGATGGTCATGCTTTCGGATCGACAGCTGATGTAAGCATTTGCAGTGGCCAGCCAAGGCCTTCCCAAAATGAGGGGATAACCTATGAGTTTTGCCTTAGGCTAGAGGACCAAAAATTCCACAGGGTATTCCCACGAGTCTATAGAGACCAAGACATCCTCCAAAATCCCTTCGTGAGTCACGGTGGAGCGATCTGCCAATTGCAGCACTGTCGAAGTCTTTCTTGGGGAACTCTGAAGATTGAGCTTAAGCATGGTGTCCCTGGTCATCACATTGATGGCAGCCCCTAGATCAATCAGAGTGTGGGGTATAATGGTGCCATTAATGTGGACATCAACTACAGGGCTCCCATGGTCCAAATACTTCGGACATATTACTTGCCCCAACATGAGATCGGACAATTGTCCTATGACATTGATGGTCGAGGCATCTTTCTTTCGCCTGCCTGGGTGCGTGAAACACTTCTCTTTAATCAATTTGTTGTATATTGGCACATCTTTGATGGCCTGGAGAAGTGGAATTTTCACACACAACTTCTTGAGCTCTCTGAGAAGCTCATCCTCCTCTGGTTTGGGCTGTGTGGTCGGTGTGAGTCACTCAGGAAAGGGTGGAATGGCTTGGGGTTCACTTTCCTGTTTCTCTTCCTCCTCTTCTAAGGGATGAGGTTGGCGTTCTGGAAGGACTTTCCCAGATTGCAGGTTGATCTCCTGGATCTCCATAGCATAGGTAGGGCATGTTGTCTCCCTAGTATATACCTGCTGGGCCTGTCTGTTGTTGGGGTTTGGGTTCGGTTGAGCAGGCATCTAGGGTTGTCTTGGAGGAGCAGGAGGTAATTTTTGGGGTTGAGTTAGTGGTGGAGGTAGAATGGTGGGAGGAGTGTTTTATTGGGGCCTCCACCCCGGTTGAGGTGCATTCCACCGAGGTTGTGGCTGGGCATGAGTGTGAAATGAGTGAGAAGGAGGTTGAGTTTGGTATGGAGATGGATAAGACCATGGAGGAGGCGTGGACCAGGAAGGATGGGCAGGGGGGCCCAAGAAGGCATATGAGCAGGTTGGTTAAGGGGGTAATAAGCTTGGGATAACCCTTGCATTCCCTGCTGATACGGTCTGGGTCCATGAGGCCTCCTTTGGTTGAGGAAGTAGAGAGGTTCAGTAGCCACCTCGGTCCCTAGGTACATGGCTTTAAATCCAGGCAATGTAGGGCATTGGTTGGTGGGATGGTCTTCCTCACACACAAAACATACCTCTACTGAGTGTAATGGGCACTCATTCTTGGGGTGCTTCCTTGTGCATCTAGGACAAAAAATGGCCAAAGCCCTCTCAGCTTCTTCTTTCTTCTGCTGAATTTGGAAGGTATCTAGTTGTAGGCAATGGTCTGTCTCATTTCGATCTTAAGGTCTTCCATCTGGTTAGCAAACTCATGCTTGGAGAGAGAGGTACTAGCTGAGAGATGATTCCCCCTACCTCTCTTCTGGGCCGCCCTAGAATGGTTTCTAAACATTGTCTTTATGTCCTCATAAGGTAGTTGGTAGATATCTCCTCTAGCCAGCAGGTTAAGGGTGTCTAGAAGGTCTTCAGGGACTCCTCGGAGCAGAACCAACTTCAGAGATTCCGGGTCAAGTGTGCACCTGGCTCGTTTATAACTGAGTTGGAACCTTTCCTCATAGTCTTCCAAAGATTCATCACTGCCCATAGTCATCCGAAAGATTTCTCCCTTAGTTTCCTTGGACCTACAGTAGTCTCTGTACTTGGTGTTGAAAGCTTGTTTCATTTGAGCCCAAGTGGTGATACTGTTTCCAAGTAACCCCATGAACCAGCATAATGCTGCATCCTTCAGGGTAGAGGGAAAGAGTTTCATCTTTTGCTCATCCTCGGCATAGTCATAAGTTTGACAAAGGACAACAAACTCAAACAAGAAGGTATCAGGGTCCTCAGTAATCTAACCATGGAAATGGGGTAGTGCAGAGGGACTTATGTTTTTCATTTTCATGTCTCCATTGGTCTCTCGAATGGGAAAGGCACCCTCTATTCTCTCATCTTCTCTTCTACCATTTCGGTTTTTAGCCATGGCTTCAGACGGAATGGTTTCTAACTCTTCTTCTACTATAGGATCTTCGTATATCTCAGGGGGTTCACCTATAGGTTCTTCTGGCTCACTGTCACCAGAGAAAAGAGAAATTTGACTCAGTGATGTGGTGGGGGTGTTGGGTAAGAATTTTCCGGTCTTATCTCTGTTCCTACGAGGCATGAAATGGAAAGACTTTTTCTTGCTTTTTGTATTTTTTCTTGTACCTACAAAACTAAAATAGGTTGAAATGCAGCTAACTATGTTACTGAAAGGAAAATGTGGAATTGAAATGCTAATTTACGCTTGCAGATTTGAAATGCTAATCTATGAAAGCAGGAAATGTCTACTATACTTTTGTGGAAATGAAATTGCAGAATGGAAATGAAATAAACTACTTAGCAGAATTTCGTAGTAGAAAATAGAAGAAAAGCAACAATCACCAATACTCTGATGCTTCCCTGGCAACGGCGCCAAAAAGATGGTGGGCTCCAGTATTGCAGCAATAATGTTGCAACTCCTGGGACTCCCTTCTTTACTTTTATCAACCCGGTTGTTCGTAACAAACTTGGAAGTGACGGTGCTGTATGCACAAGTACTAGCTCTTGCTGCAGTTGTCACTTGGTCAGCCGGCACAAGTCCGCTATGGGCTTTAGCCAACTTATATGAGTCCTCAAAAGAATCTTTTAAGTGATGAACGAAAGCTAACTCAAAGGAAGCTAATCTACTTGCGAAAAAGAAACTGAAGCCAAAAAAAGAAACGCAAACCCTAGTGAACCCTAATTCTACCAGCTAGTCCTATTGATGCATAGATGAGAATGCAAACTACTGAAAGAGCTTCCATTACTTCTAGTAAGGTAAAAGACATGTGTTTGAACTACCTTTGTCCTAAGAAAGCATCTTTTTGTATTTTTTGATTAAGTGTCGATTTTCACATGCATATGCTTGAACTGTGCTTTACTGTGCAGGGGTGGATCAAGGAAGGGGAATGGTTGGAAATGGTTGGAAAGGCTCAGAGAGGGTCTAAGGAGTCCCTAACAATCTTCCCTAGAGTTTCACAAGGTTTGGCTATCAGGAAACCTCACTTGTGAGCTTCTACAGGAAATCTGTAGGGGTTCTACAAGATGTTCCAGGATTTCTACAGGATGTTTGGAAGTCGGTTTTTAGGAGGTGAATGAGTGAGGGAAGGTGCATGGATGGATATAGAGGTAGGATAGGGGTCTAAAAATGGCCTAAGGACTGGTGGGTGGATCGGTGAAGAGGTGTAGAAGGTTGACTTGGCTTGAAGACGACTAAGGAAATGATGAGTAAGGAGGTAAGGTTTCATGGACACAAAGGATAGATGGGAAACGGGCAGCTTAGCTACAATATAGAACAGGAGGCTTATATGATACTTTGGGAGGATGGATGAAGGAAGAAGATGCCCTGCACGATGGGCCTTGATCAAATCAACAAAGACCTGCAAATGATCCAATCCTAAACTAGTCTAGTCTAACCATCAACAACATAAATGAGCAACAAATTTATTTGGGAAGAGAACCTTGTACACCATCTATGTAAAGAAACATTTCAGGTGTCCAAACCCATGACTAATCTCTGCAAATAAAACAGGCACACTAAAAGATTGCATAAACAAGCAAACTAGTGTTTTTGTGAGGCAACACTGTTTCCTCAATTCCAGCCCCGAATCCAATAAGGGCGAGGTGAAGCCAAGAGTGTGGTTGTCCCTTTTTCTTGGAAATCTTGCTGTTATTATCCTACCAAAACACTTACACCAAAGTCATTCATAAACAGTGATCTATTCCAGCAACATAACGAAATCTACTTGGCAGAAATGTGTTCAAATGCATAAAGGGAAACAGTGATACGTAAAGGAAAAGTCACAATACAAAAAGGAGGCCCTAGGCTCTCAGGTTGGGCCCAACCCTGAGAGCTTTGGCTCCTATGAAAAACTCAGATTTGATAGGAAACCAAATTGCTTCTCATTATCCAAAAATAATCATAACAAGCATGCCAAAAATGGCTACAAAAGAACAAAATAGAGCTGCAACACTGAGGTGCAAAGTACACAACAGTTTCAAAAGTCTTTTCACGAAGGCTGAGGCCTCAACATTTATAGATCACAAGGGACCTAGCTGGCTTCCTCAATCTATGGAACTCGGCTGTCAAATTGTCAGTCAAACAGTCCCTTTCTAAATGCTGATTGGTTGCCTTCTAGATTCGGTTTGGTGGTCTTTGGAGCTTGGAGTTGGAGGTGCAGATCCCGAGGAAGGGTCATTGAATGTCGTAGGCACCCCCCCTCAAGTCGTCACTTCAGGCTTGGCAGCCTTATAGCTCATGATTGCTTTGACTTTGCTCCAATATATGTCAAAAACTTGAAATAAACACGTGTTAACCACCTAGGAAAAGTAACTTCCCTTATTCGTACCAAAGACACAAACATACTAAAACTAATGCATAAACTATAGGAAGTGATGGATTTGAACAGGGACTGAACAATGAAAATTAGGCCAAATGAGCCCAAATTGTTACCAATTTTGGGGCTCATCATCTGCTACACTCTCCACTACGTACTCTACTCCTCAAAATGTGGATTCTTTACCAAACTTTAGGTCAAGTTAGGCTACGCCCAACACTTGCCTAGAATTTTCTTTGGTTTGTAAATATTCTACATAGTCCTTTATTTTTTCCTATGGGTCTCATGGTGATTATGATATTTTTGGTCTGGTTTGGTAGGTTTTGATGGCTTATTTCGGGTATTTAGGATTCACTAAGAATGCTAGTAGACATATTCGAAATTGAGCTCCCGCCGCTTGGCTAAGATATTATCCATCTAGTTAGTTCTTAGCCTCAAGAGGCATATGTATTGCTGTTTCTTCTAATAATATGGCTGAATAAAGTTCTATCGTTAATTTAATATCTGAAGAAATATCTTATGTTATTGAATCATTAGTGGTTTATTTGGATTCACAACTGGTTGTGTGTAAATTAAATAACATTTATCGTGTGATGGATCCTTTATTACATAAGAAATTTCTGGAGTGATATTATTGCAAAGATCATTTACATTTATTACTTTCATTACTTTCATTCATATTCCACAATCAAATAATGCATGTGTTGATTTTATAACCAACCAAGCATTGAATTAGCATATTAATAATTCATCACATTAAGATAAAAAATATCACAAAATCATATGTATATATGATCGAATAATCAGAAATTCTCTATATATAGATAGAAAGAGCATGTAAAAATATTACAAAATGTGGACAAATGTCCTAAAAAATTAGGGCTTAAGCTTGATCATGTCAATATATAAAAAATGCTAGTCATCTGAAAATCTAAGGTTGTGCGCCTTACCCTAGATGAGCATCTCGAAAGAGGATGATGACATTTGCCACTCATCATAGGAGTTGCAGCCACTCTCATGGTACTCCAACCACTCATCTTTGTATAGCCTCAGGGAGATCCTCTACTTCTTCCATGGGAGCCTGGCAACTCAGATCTTGAAGTTCCTATGAAATGTGTGAAAAACTCTTTCAGACTCAGACGCTGCTATTTTCATGTCTCTGCAGTGACACTTATGCCTCGTTAGACCATTAGTTATCACTAGTCCAACACTTGTATCATGATAATTTAATCTTGTAAGATTTTTGTTTCACAGAAAAATATTTTGAATTTCTTAAGATTAAATTTTAAAAATTCAAAAAAATTGAATAAGTTAGAATAATTGTTTTTACCAATGTCGCCCCATGAAACTGCTAGTGGAAGTGATCGCTTTGGGTCCTCTCGAAAGTCCACACTTGAATAGGGGTTATCATATGTGGCCACGACTTGTTGTTCCCACCATTGGAGAAACTCATCAACAAAGGCTGCCCGAGTGACTTCACCGCCACCAAGTCACTTCATCAGATTCACCAATCTAGCCATCCTGGGATCACTAGGAATGCTGATGGTGATGGAAACTATGGGTTGTAGTGTCAGAATCCGCTCAAAGAAGAATGTGCAAAGGACGCTACCATATCCAATGTTGTTCATATTACCTTGTCTAACTGAAGTCAATTTCTTCTTCATGTTGATCAAGAGTGTTGTGCACCAGTTATAAGAAATTGGTCTTAGGCATTCTACTACCAAGAACATAATAGACCCTGAAGCCTGATGTAGTGAGGCTAAACTTGCTAATCTGGCAATATTAAAGAGGATGATTTTTTATTGGAAAGTTTGTGATTTCTTTAGTCAGAACCTATGATCCAATCTTGTTACCATCTGGTGCACAGTATACAAAAACATAATATTCAATGCTAACGTCTTTATGGGCCCTTCCTTATAGATTAACTACTTCACCCCTTTAGGAAAGACCTATTATGAAGTAAATATCCTCTACTTCAATCTGTAAATGCATATAATATATGATGAATATTTCCTACTGTGGATCCCAATAATGAACTAACGTCTCCAACAATCGAGTTTGCATTTTCATGTTGGGAATCATGAAGAATCAAAGCAACCCACAATTTTTCAATGCATCCAATGATTCTTGATCCTCTAAAAGTACATTATAATATCTATATGCTCTCTCTCTATCCAAATGGTTGACATCCTACAAAATTGAAATATTTCATTGATTAGAATTTATGATTTTCTTTTTTCTCTACGTGTATGCTACTTTTGTAAAGATCAGGCGCGTATATATGCTACTTTCACTGTAAAAACTAACATATAAGGCCTTTTATACGTATTTTTCAAGATGACAACCCATGTCCGAGCATCATTTTAAAATTAAAATCTCTCCATAAAATTGGTTTAAAATATTCAAATTTTTGATTAATTGAACAAGTTTAACGATTAGAATTCCTTGGAGACCATGGATGTTGAATTCGTTAGAGGATGTGATCGATTCAGTTTTACCAAATTTGATCCAAGAGGCCTCTTCTCAACACTTGGATGGTAAAAATGAGTTTGGGTGAGTCTAAAAAGTTCTTTTATAACCAAATTTTGAAATCCCACTTTTCGAAAGTTCAATATTATTATTTTTATAATTTCACGAGCTTCTGAATTTTTGCTTGAAGTGTTGGGAAAGGTTGTTTTTCAGGGTAATGAAGACTTAGTGATATTTTTCTGCTGCTTCAACTTTAAGGTTGTTGACCTATCCTGGCAGGTATCATTTTCTAAACTGGCATATAGGTTAAGACATATCACTTTTTAGTTGCATCATGCATTGACCTCATACCGTGATATTTTTCCATAAGGTCGACTACATTATGTTGTGATTTTTAACTACTTTCACCCATCACCTTATAAATTCATAACATAGTGGTAGATCATTTCCTTCCATGTGATTCCTAATTAGATCCTCACTAACATATGTCACCCATCCTGCAAGTATTGTGTAGGCTCAGGAGTCCTCTTTAGTCCTACCATGAATTTGCATTGAATCCTCATCCTTCTTCTTCTTCGCTATTTTCTGGCTTTTTACCATTTAGGATCCCATGTGTTAATTTGTACTATTGCATTACATTTTTACTACTTGTACTTATTTTGTCCTTAGGCTAGCTTCATTTGGCCTTGTATATAAGCCACTTTTGACCATGGCATTTTGCAAGTTCAAAAACATGCATTCATTATCCTTTGTGACTTGACACCTATTTTTCAATGGAGAGAACATCCTTGGAATGTCGATGACCAACATCCTACACCTTGCATTTAGCATAAGATTGTTCTGGTCCCAAGAACTAGTGCACTTTCCGTTGACACTCGTTATCTCCATTGTACTGTAGGCATTCTTTTATTCATTTCAGGATTTAAATATGAAAAAGACTAAAAAATCAAATATTCCAAAAAGAGAGGGAATGAAAGAATTTCTTCATCATTTGATGGAAGCTAGAGTCAGTTGTGTCGCTCTTGAAAAAAGAACTTAAGATGAGTCTTTCCTTCATTGGCATGGGGCTTACTCTGGCTTTAGGGAAGTTTTAACCTTGTTCATTTGTCAATCTTTGTCTGGTTGGCTATCTCTTCCAATCATATGGAGAGTTTGTTAATGTCTCTGAAATTGCAAAATTATACAAAGTTATTTTGTGCTTCCATATAGTCATTTTGAGTCATGCTTTTCTTCAAAGGAAGTAAACATGTTGTCATCCATTCTGTGATATCTCTTGACTCATTTCTGTTGATCATACCCAATCTGCCAAGTTATCTTCAATATCACAACATCTATTTGGTCTTTCACTTGTGCTGGTTAAGGAGTTCCCCATTAACTTCTTACTAGTGGTTTTTCTGTTATCAACTTCGACAAATTTCTATGAGAGTATACCTAGACTAGCACCCAGGTCCTATTTATATCATTGGTAGGTGACCTTTTTCTCACCATTGATACGTATCATGGGTCTTTCACTAATTATTTTCCCTTGTGTTCAGTGTCATCTTACATTATCACACATTGGGGTTTGTGTAGTACCTTGGTTTCCATTTGCCATGTTGGTGGAATCCCCGCCTCTGTGTCAAATTTCATTATTGCTTGGTTCATATCATTTGATTGGTACCTTGGCCACATCTTGTGTACATCATAATTGTACTTCAAAATGATTACTTCATCTCTCTTCATTCAAGTTCTTCCAAATTATTGGCTTGCAGGTTACACCCGCGCTAGTTGACGTGGGACATCTTAATGCCTTCCTTCCAACAAATATTTTCTCATCGATTCTATATCATTGATTTGGTAATAAGGTCTAGATTCCTTTTTTTTAGTACCTTAGAGTTTGCAGTCATTAGTGGAATACTCCTTCGCTATCAACAATGAGAATATATCAATGTCTCATGATTAGTAGATTCTTTCAAGTGTTCAACTTCAACACATTTATTCATACTTGTTAGATTGTATTGGGGTACCTTGATACTCATTACCATTATTGGTTAGTTGTCTCTAATTTTTTAATAATATACATCAATGATAGGTACTCAAACATTTTCTCACATGGTGGACTTGAGCTCATTTATTCCCATAGTATAGAAATGTACCATTTGTGGTCAGAGAAGACCTCGAGTTGTGTCAACATTTCGGTTCACTTGACAGCTCCTTCAATTTTCTTCCAGTGACACCTTCCATGATTTAATGTTGTATTCCTTCACAACAACATCTATATGTTAACACTCGAGTTTATGTAGTACAACTGTTCCACCTATATGACTTGGTACTTTTATGAGGACCAATTATGCAACATCATTAATCAGACAACCTTCTTGCATTATTGATCAAATCTTATTTTATATATGATATTGAGACATAGCTCCATTTTTTTCTTTTGTAGCTATGATCTAATGATGCATTATGTGTTCTATACCTCCTTTTGTTCACTTATGTATACATTCTAGGTCTGCATTACACCTGATCAACGAACATGTTTTATTACTTCTGAGCATCGATATGTCTACCTCAGACATGAGATTTCTTTCTGACTCCTTCCATAGGTATTCGATGAGCTAGAATTTGGTGATCTCCTCTTGGGTTGTTTTGATGAATTCTCTATCTATACTTAATATATTTCACCCATCATGTACCCCTTCTGACCTCATATATTAGGGGGCATTTGTTATAGGATCATTTAGTACTCTTTTAGACATTATGCTCTTGTATCGCCTTGGAAAATATTTTCCCATGAAGACATGATATTATATTAAAAAAAAATCAAATTTCGCATGCGACTCCTCCCATTCAAAAGCGCATACATATGCGGGGTTCTATAACTGCATACCCACATATACCTTTTAAAATATAAAAAAATATAATAATATGCTATTTTTCAGTTGGGGTTCATGGGTTTTACTAAGATACCAACTACAGGAGCCCATAGCACAATTGAATTAACTAATTTGAGGTGGTATATATACACACCTTTGGTAGGCTTAAACTACATAAGAGAAAGGCTATCAACATTATACCCACTTTTCTCCCTTATCAAGTCTAATTTTCCTATGCCTACTACACTCCAAGTCTCTATGGAAACCCTCGTTTCATTTGTAGAGATGTTATTCATATTTATAGCATGTCCTTGCACTTGTTAGATAGGTTGTCTTCATGGATCGGGCTGGATGGATCTAGAGGAAGGCTTCTTTGGTTCTTTGGCTTGGATCACTTTGTATCTTTCTTATACCTATTGTTGATTATCAATAAAGAGGCTCATGTCTTGTTCCTGATATGCTATTGTCTCATGAATATCAATTTTTATGATTATATTTGATTATCTAACATATAATTTATGTATGCACATTGGATTATATATCATGTATATTCTTCTTTCAATTGACTTCCAAGCCTGCTTGATTATGGAGGAAAAAGAGGGTTCAGACCCTATGAGAACATGTTGGAATTATGATGCATTTTTGTCCTTGATGGAAACTCACTTGTATATGGTAACTAGATGAATCTATAGCACAAATCAAAGGTGACAGAATGATGGAACACAAAGATATCAAAGGTGGCAAAATGATGGAGCAGAATAATGGTTAAGGTTTGGATATAGGAAGATTGTGTTAGTGTTGTCCTTGATAGAAAACATATTTGATGAATGAACTACTTGATAATGATATAAACAAGATGTGACAGAATGCATGGTAGTTGTGTTTACAAATGTGAGCAAGGAAGTTTAGAGGAATTAGTTCAGAAATGATATAATGATGACAACTCATATTGTAGCAGGTCTCTTAAGAGGTAGTAGAGTAATGGCATAGAGGACCATGATGATGGGACAAAGGATTATAGATCAAAATCAAGCAATTGAACAAAAAGAATGTTTTAAGTTACATTAAGTTGTATACGTTGTTTCACCTAGTCCAAGTAGCGTACATAAGCAGGTAAACAAAAAAAACGAAGCATATACATATGCATAAACTTTCACAAGAAGAAAAACATGTATGGGATGGAAAATTAAGGCTAAATAATACCAAGGGTCCATACCATGGTATTAGCCCACAATATTGAGCGAAATAATAGTTACCTGATCCCGTCTAAGAATACCATAGTTTCCAAGTGTTGTTTTGGTCTGAGATATTGAAAAAGGCTCTATGTATATAAGGAGGAGGAGATAAAAGGGCTAAGTGTGCAAGTAATGAATATCTTATGAAGAGTTAGATCAAAAGGAAATATGCATGTTATGGGTTTCTGATGCTTTGCTTGATTCAGACTAAGTATGCACCCAATCACTTGAGGATGGATGAGATCTAATGATGGATCAAGATAATAAGACCTTAAATGAATTATCATTATGTGATATAATAATGGATAGGCTAGATCTGAGTGTTAACAAATGTTCTTTCCTTCAAATGCTATGATATGGGTATATCTGAAGTCTAGAATAACTGTGAAGTTATAATTTATTATCTGCAGATATTTATGCTGGTTTGCCTTAGTGAGGGCATGCATACACGTTGCTTCGTCTCTTCCAGGTAGCATATGTAGAAGAAAAGTTTGTTATTGAGAGATGACTGATCTATTTGATTAGTACTACAATTTTATTATTCTTTGTTAGTGATGTATTCTTTGGATTTGAAGTAAAACTGATTACATAAGGAGATTGAGCCCAATTGAGTGTTTGATTGAGTAAGAAGGGTTTATGTTCAGAAATGATTGATCTATCTCATCAATGCTATTACTTTTTTGTTGTCTGTCAATGATGTCCTCTTGATTGATATAAGTTAAATAATCATGCCTAAAGTAGATCTAATTGAATGCTGAAGATGAATGAAGTTATGAATAGTGTAAATTTTACGTACTAATTGTGATTGAAGATCATAAATAGTTATGTGATTAGTTCAGAATGTTGCAGTAGATCTAAGTATAGCTCAGTGTTCTCTTTAGAAATGCATAATTCAAGTTTTCAGTATTTTAAGTTCTATACGTAGATTTCTCTACTCAAAATAGCATATGCATGCAAGTTGACTTAAGTGAAGTAGTGTATGCATTATGGTAGTTAAATGATTAGTACTACAGTTGATTCTAGTTGTCAATGCAGTGTTCTGAGTTTAGATTTGTGTTCTAGTTACAATTATCTAATTGTTCCAGTTGATTTATTGAATTTTGATTAATGTTGGTTGATTGGGTTTTTGAGTGAATGGTTGATTCAGTTGTATCATAAATTGATGATTGGGTGATTCAATTATGTTTGAGGTTTCAACTATTGATTGATTCAGTTGTGGTTGATTCAGATATTGATGATTGAGTTTCAGAGTTGATGAGTTTTAGTGATTTGTTGATGTAGTTGTATTTGATGGATGTATTACAGTGGTGATGGATTTTTAGCTTCAATGTTACTAATGATTCTAGTATGAAAATTTGATGAAATGTGGCCTACATATTGTGTTGATGTGTACAAGGAGTATCCAGTCGAAAAATTTATGAAACATGGTCCCTGGTGAAAGAGTGAAGGTGGTAGCCTTCTGTAGGCCGACAGCTACGTATTGGTAAACATATCATCTAGTACAAGAGCTAGGAGGTTGGATCTCCCTTCCAGTTATAGCTAGAGAACGAGTGAAGGTAGTAGCCTTCTGTAGGTCAGCACCTACGTATTGGTAAACATATTAGCCAGTGCAAGAGCTAGGGGGTTGTAGCACCCTTCTAGTAGAAGTTGGAGAATGAGAGAAGGTTGTACCTTTCTGTAGGTGGGTTACTATGTACTTGTATGATTTTGCACCAGTACAAGATTGTAAACATATTTTTATATTAAAGAAGACAGAGACAACAGAAGCAGGTGGTTTTCTCCTGCATTGGGTTTCCACCTTAAATATTGGTGTTCATGTGTTATGTTTATGTGTGATGGTCTATTTACTACAATAAATGGTTGATGTTTATCTAATGGCCAATAAAGTACTAATGAACTAGTTGAAGACAAACATATGATGGATTAACTGAATTTTAAGTTCACTGGATATATATTATTTGTCTTAAGAACATCACGTGCACATGTAGGTTAGATTCAATAAAGTCGCGTAAAAAAATATGAAATTGAAATGAACAAAGTTTATTGATTTATAAATACTAATTAAACCCCCCCTAGTACTTTTCCCAACAGAACAGCATCAAACGTAGGACCTCCAGGTATGTTCCCAAGTCAAAATTTAGTAATTCACATGTTTGGAATGCTTGCTTGAATGCTCTTTTTTGGTTATCATGTTCTTCTATGTTGAGGTTTTCAAACCTCTCCTTACGGAACTTGTATGAAATATGGGGTTCTATGCCAAACGAATCCCACTTTTGTTGTCACAATATAGCACTATACTATCTAGGACTTGCTCAAATAGCTCTCCAAATATCTTCCTCAACCAAATTTCTTCATGGCTAGCCATGCTAGCGATAATATACTCTACTTTGGTGATACTCAATGCTACGAACTTCTGCTTCCTGGTCATCCAAGATATCATGGTGATCTAAGGCTAAAAAAAATCTAGACATACTATTCTTATCGACAACGTTTCCTTCCCAGTCATCATCAGTGTATCCATGAAGTTGGACATCTCCGAAATAATATCTTAGACCAAGTGTGATCGTCCCATGCAAATATCTTAAACTCGATTTGGCAGTCATCTAGCATGCATGGAGAGGCTCAGTGATGAATTAACTCAATGTATTCATTACATAGCATATTTCTAGACAGGTGTTCACTAGGAACATTAGAGTCACAATCAATTGTCTATAATCAGATGGATTTTCCAAATTTCGTCCTGCAAATTTTCCAGATCACTTATTAAAGTTCATTTCGATTGGTGTGGGTAGTGACTTGCATTCTGTCATTCCAAATATTTCCAGTAGCTTCACAACATATTTTCCTTATGAAAGGAAAATTTCACCAGGCCTTTGCCACACCTAAAGGCCTAGAAATTAATGTATGAGTCTAAGGTCCTTCATCTCAAATTTCAAGGCTAGCTCCCTCTTACACTCAATCATCAAGGACTCACTACTTGTCAAGAATATATTGTCAACATACAATACCAAAATCAATGACATGCATTGGACTACCTTGAAGTAGAGGTTGGGAATGACAATGCTTCTTGTGAACCCCAACTTCACGGAATAACTATATATGCAGGAGTACAATTCACTGGGGACTTGGTTCAAACCATACAATTCCTTATCCAATATCTGGACATGTGTCTTTTGATCCTTTACCTCAAATCCCTATGGTAGCTTAACATAAACTTCTTCGTATAACATGCCATAACATATTTCCAAACTTTTCCTTTCATGAGTTCTTTGAATGTGGGAGGTTTGATTTAAATCATAGTGCTCATGGTTGCAACATATCCATGGTACCTATATGGCTTCTTCCTTTCTCTAAATGATCTTCAAATGGGATCTCATCTCTCATCATTCTGTAATTTGTCTTGAAGCCAAAGTTTCATTTTCCTAGTAGGAGGATCAGATGGAGGAGGATCTATGGGATCCATGGGTTCCATGGGATGATCAACAATATTTGTCTCAGATTTAGGCACAGAAGGACCATCTAAAATATTTTCCTTGGGAGGAGGAGGTAGAGGAAGGTCCCAAGCTTTTCCAAGGGCAACATCTTCATCGAATGTAACATACTTGTTAATTTCAACCTTTCTTTGTCCAGGAATAGATATTTTGAATGCTTTATAATTTTCACAATATCCAACAAATGTACCTTTTCTTCCTCAGGCTCCCAACTTGTTCCTCTTGTCCTTCGACGCATGAAAGTATATGCAGAAACCAAATATACAAATATGACCAACATCAGGCTTGACACCTGTGAACACTTCTTCGGGGGTCTTGTTGTCCAATGCTTGATTAGGTACCATTTTTTGAACATATACAACAACATTTTTTGCTTCTCCCCAAAGGAAGTTTCACAACTTTTGATCATGGAGCATGGAATGAGAAGCTTTTATAATGGACCTGTTCTTTCTTTCATCCACTCGATTATTTGGAGACTATAGGGCACAATTGTCTCTTTCTAGATACATTCCTCCTTGTAAACATCAATGAACTCCTTTCATGTGTACTCTCCACCACTGTCAGACCTGAATATTTTGATTTTCTTCCTAGTTTGATTTTTGATCAAATATTTGAACTCCCTAGATATTTATAAGGCTTCATCCTTGTGCTTCAAATAATATATCCATGTATTTCTTGAGAATTCATTAATTAAGGTGATGTAGAAGAGATGGCCACCAATACAATGCATGGGCATTAGACCACATATATCAGAATGGATGAGATGGAGCATATCATGTGTCTTGTTCTTGCTAGAGGGGAATTCTTGTCTTATTTCTAGTGGCACAACCTTGACATACTACAACGTGATGGGCATTAACCTTCAGAATCCTTGAGACGAATGTCTCCAATTTCAAAAGAGAATGATAATGTAGATGGGCCAATATTCGGTGTCATAGATCACTTAGATGATTAGTATCATGGACCAATGCTATAAGTGGTCTTCAAGTAACCATGTATATTGCTTTGTACCTTGATCCCAATGTGAATGAATCTCTCCTAGGTGATCCAATAGGTCAGGTAAGAACCTACACATTGATGAAGGAAAAGCTCATCCCTTTTTCTTCCAAAGTGGATATTGATACCAAATTTTTCTTCAACCATGGCACCTACATCACATCTTGGAGAAACATATATTATTTTGAATTCAAGTGAAATTTGACGGACCCAAAATCTTTGACAGGATGAGTGGACTTGTCTCCAAGAATGATTTTCTAATTTGACTCATTATCTACCAAATTAGAGATAACTTACTTATAACGAGAGAAGTGATGAGTGGCCCCACTATAAAACAACCAACTATCCCACATATATCGAGGAGATAAACTAGTAAGGGTAGAAATAAAAATATATTCATATTGATTCAAAACATGGCTTTCATACCTGGAGAATTTTGAATTCTTTTGTGGATGAAGATCTTCTTCATGATCACTTGGAGCATCTCTTATTCTTCTTTTATCTCTTACACTGTGATCATTCATTCGATCATCTCTCATTCCTTGATCATTGAACCTGTTGTTGTTTCTTCTAGTATTATAGCATGGTCCATTATTCTCCTCAAAGAAATCTTCAGCATAGTGCCCTTTCTTATGATAATTGTAGCATTCAATGTGCAAAAATTCCATCCCTCTATTTAGATTTTGAGGAGGAAGCTTTCTTGAATTTGAAGGAACTCCTTTTCCTTTCTTATTCTTCCTTTCATGAGTGATGAATGCACTGGGATCTCCTCATTCATGCTTTTGAATCCTTCATCTTGATATCATCCTTGATTCTTCTTGAGTGAGCTTTCCAACAATTTCATCAAATGAAGGGAGGACATTGTTTTTTCTTATAATATTAATGAGGGTTTCCCAAATAGGAGTGAGACTTATTAGAGTCATAATCACCAATTCCTTGCGAGGCACAAATTCCCCAACTCTTTGCAATTGATCTCTAAGATGAGATATCCTCATTATTCAGGATTACACAGCCTCTCCTTTGTTCATTTTTGTGTCTTTGAGTTGATCTCTCAAGGAGATGATCTCATTCAAAATGTTGACTTAATACATGCCATATACATTATCATACACATCCTTATACCTTTGTAGGTTTCCAACATATGCAAGTAAATTAGCTTGTAAACCATTAACTATGATTTTATTTAGTTTTAACTCACATATCTTGTGCTTCTTCTCAGTAGCAGGAGAAGCATTTTGTGGAGGCTCATGTAATTTTCCTTGAATGTAGTCTGAAAGATCATTGTTATTAGTTGTGATCTGCAATTCGATCTTCCATGGAACCAAATTGGATGAGTCACCCAACGTCACATTTTATTTGAAGAAGAAAGTCGTCATGACTTGGCTAGATTAACTCTTTTAACCTTCCAAAGATGATTTCTTCAACGCTTGTCTCCTTTTGGGCTTGTCCTTCACCTTGCCTCTGATACAATGCTAAAGTTTCAGATTGTTCTATGTATCAATTACTTTATCCCAATTCAATACTTCAATTAACAATATTTCCAATTACAATTATCCTTTCCATTCGTCAACATTATTTGAAGATAGAATAGTAAATAAAATGACAAATGAGACAATGAACACGTCAACAAGAGACACTAGGTTTGGTCAAAGACCAAGGAAAATCCCCACAAGATGGAAAACTATTTGAAATTCTTCTTCTAGTAAATTGTCATTAAGCATTAAACAAAAAGTACAATGAGCCCAATAAAATATCATCATCAAAACAACCCAATAACATTTAGAAATAAGTTTCTAGCATCATAATATATCAGAGACAACTTTTCCCATCTTTGGTCTACAACAGTCAAGTTCGTTCTTCATTAAAATATGAGTCAAACTTACCGGTCACATGTAGGAGGATCTATGAGAGTGGATAAAGGATTTCAACTACACCCTTGATGCTTGAAATAAAACAAATTTGGTTGAAGTTACCATGTGTCATGCCTGGGACTTTAATATAAAAACCCTAAAACATATGCTAGCCTCGGTCCTTGTAATTTCATAGTTTTGCATGCTTTTATTGTCATCTGGGTCTCAGACCTATGCAATCCAATCAATGAAGAAGAGAAAATGAAGAGCCTTGGTGATGTTCGAATCAGCTTGAGGTCATTTGTATTTATAGCCTTCCATTGTTAACCAATTTGCTTTACAGCTGACCATGTCCAAATGTACATGTGTGGGCTTTCCTTCACAAGTACACCTCCCCTTACCCGATTTGAGAGATCCTTAGGTCGATTTTTGTCCTCTCGAAAACAAGAATTCAATCAATTAATGATTACAACAAAATGAGCTATAAAATGTGGAATCTTATAGTAGTTTCATAATTTAACAACTACAAACCTTGCCCCCTTGGGGAACACCTTCATCGATGATCTATGACACCTATGACCAACAAATCACTGGAAATATAACATATTTCCAATGGATATTTATAACACATCTCATTGAAGTATTTACAAAAACAACTATATACCTAATATCTATATCCTATCTATCTATATATATATATATATATATATATAATATATATATATATATATATATATATAGAATATATATATATATATAATATATAATATGTTGAGTCTCCAAAAATGTCATCCATTTTCAACTTGTTTCCATCATTTTACCCCATCCATAACTCTATAACTCATAGCCTAATTAGTAAACATTTTCATAATCATATGGGTTTATTATCATTATTTTCTAAGTCATTGATTTTAAGTATTATAAGTGAATTTGTGATTAAATATCAGGAAATTAACATGTTTTCATATATATCTAAAAGTGTTATGATTTTTGTGATATTGTAAGCCGACTTGGAGATTCTAGAAGGGTACTACTTGAACATCCAAGCACAATTTCGATTTAGAGTTAAACTCATGAGGATTTGTGAAATAATTGTAGAAGATGTGGATCATTAACTATGCACATCCAAAGGAGAAGAATCATGGTTGAGAGGATTTTTATCTTACATTTTTAGGAGATTGGTTGCAACCACCAGATATAAATGTGGATTTAGGAGAGATCTAAGAATCTATATTTGTTGAATAGTTATCCTTAAATTTTGTATAAATAGGAGTGCGCCCTTCATACAAAGGGTTGTTAACTAATGAGTCATTAGTAGCTAGTTGCTAGTTGTTAGTTGGAGGTTCCAATTTCCATCAAAGATGTGATTTGTAAATTGAGGATAGAGAATTCTTGTAGAATCTTGTAACTCATTTTATGAAATACATATTATCACTTTGATCTCCAAGATGTGATAGTTTGTTTAGTGTTCTTGGTGAGGAATGGAGGGCCCCCATCAACCACAGTTTGCACACCTTTGTACATATTGGTAACATAGAGTAGTTATTTTATTTCATTTATTTTCAGCAAGTGTGTTTTCATTTTATGCAAGTATGCTTTTCCTTTCAGCAAGTGTGATTTCATTTCAAAAGGTGTGAGTGCAATTTCAATTCAGCAAGTGTTATTTCAATTCGGAAAGTGTGATTTCAATTTCAAGAAAGTGTGATTTCCTTTATGCAAGTATGTTTTCAATTTCTTTATGTTTGGTTTGTTTTAGATTAGATTGATTCAACTTGTTTGATAATTAGTACTAACAACATTAGATTAATGTACACTGATAAATAACAACCTAGTACATATAGTACATGTATACCTTGTCAATTCCACAAACCTTGGGTTAACAACTAATGACAGGGATTTAACCCCTGGTTAAATCACCAAAAGTTTTGGTGCCTTTGTCGAGGAGGTATACATAGGATTTCTATTTTGAAAGTTTGGACAAGTCATTATAATTGAATTCATTCTTAGTTGCATGGTTAAAATCATATTAAAATAATTTAGGATGCATATTAGATTTCAATATTTTTGTAATACTTTGTAATAATCGGTGTGAATGACAGGATGTATGAACTAGTTGGAGTAATTCATAGATAATCAAGACTTTGAAGAATGTACTCCCAATAAATTTCTCAAATATTAGCAATATCTGGGATATCTTCCTCTCAGGAAGAGTTTATTTTAACTTTATATAGAAACTTGTCTATCTCTCCACATCCACATTTATCTCTCCTCTTGTCAATCTCTTTAAGAGATTAAAAAATCATGCAATTCTTTTTATGGGGAGAAACGACTAGAATATAATATTAGAGAATGCATAACAAAAGTGGATATTAAATGTGACCTAAACTAAGAAAGGAATCAGGGATGTCATGGCCTTATTGAAAGATGGTTCCAATCAAGGATAAATTCCCATCACTCCATTCTTCCTTACTTCTTGATTGCATTATCAAAACAATTGGTCTTTCATGCTTTGATGTGTTTTAATGTATATTTTTCAAAACTAAGCATGAATATATTTTTACTCATGTTACATACATGGTTACATTGGAAATATGCATACACATGATCAAATTTTCTATTTCCATTAGAGAAGAGTAGGATAAAATTAATAAATAAAAACCAATTTGCTGATGAGTTTTTTTTTAAGTTTTTAAGGTAGATTTCTTTTTTGTTTACAATTTTATTTCTTGGTGATGCAGTAAGAACCACCCAACTCATTAATCATTTGTAGGAAGATGTAGAAAGAGAAGGAATATTTGAGAGGAAGGAAACAAATAGAGTTTTGAGAACCACAATTTGAAATTTTGAGATCAATTCCTTTCACTTTGTATTTTTAATTTTACATTCCAAATGAATAAAGAGTTTCAATATTGTTGAGTATGCTCTCTTCTTGTGCTCTCTACGACCTGGAAGATTAGAAAAGAAAATTGAACCAAAGTTAGTTTTAAAATTTTGCAATAAAAAATGGATAAGAAATCTAAAATCATTATCAATAGTATAATTACAGGCCTTTACAAAGCTCAAAAAATAAAGGTTATGTCTCCAATGGATCCAACACTATAAAAAACCCTTGTTTTGACTTTTTTGCACCTTATTTGGGAAAACATTGAATAAAATATCATTGTTTCAAGTTTTTTCCCAATTTTGTTGTTAATAATCCAACAATTCAACCCAAACCTGCCCTATGTGCCCTGAATGTGGAAACTGCAAAAAAAAACATAGCCTACATTCCTGATCGATGGTTGGATTTGTAAGACCATTAATAAAAATTTAGCACCAGTTCCAAAAATCATGGTCACATGGGCACCATACGACACGTTGGGTGCTGAAAATAAAGGGCTAACGAATTTCCACCCCTTTCGTTTTTGCACTGGCACCTACAGTTCTTAGCGCTAGTGATATGGAAAATGCATGGGATCATGGGCTGGGCTAAGGCCCAGCCCTTGTCCCCCCCATCTATGGTTCTATTGAAATGGTGTGGCCAGTTGCTAGGCCTTAGCCGTACCCCTCCCCCAAAGGTGCATATGTTAAAATTTAAATAAAAGTTTTGGGACTATTTTTAACAAGTAATAATGTAGGCGAGTTGGTAAAAGCACTTTGTTGGTATAAATGAGGTCTCAGTTTTGAACCTTGTGGAGGTTGTTCACCTCACACAAATATTTTAGTCCACCACGAGGAGGCCACATGGAAGCCACTGGTTGGCCCACATGGCAGTCTCTTGTTAGCCCTCCACAACAAAACCATAACCTATAAAAAATAGGGACTTGTCAACCAGTAAAATAGTACAAAGTGTCAACCATATATTGGCTAATGAGAACTAGTAAAAACTTGCAAGGCGATGACCCAGTCAATGTACAGATTGCTGACTGGGCATTCTGGAAACCTAACATTCATTTTTTAGTTGTTTCCTAAAACGAACAAAACAGGATTCCGGGAGAATCCAAAGTCAGATATGAGTGAAACAAAGTGCGTTGGATTTTGGGTGATGTGATCTATGCTTTGGTGTTGGTTTCAATTTGATCCAATAATTTTGAATTTTGAGCATTTTCTTGATCCATAAGATCGTGGACAAGCGTGGAGCACTAGAAAAAGGACAAACATAGTCATAGGCTTCGACCTTCATTAAAATGTTAAAATATTGAAAATCCAACTACGATAATTGATAAACTACCATCTGAGTTTAATTGTAAGTTGTAAAAGCGGCAAGGCAATGCAATGATTCGTATTTTTTATAGCTGCATAATCGACACAATTCAGTAGCTTCTGAAAATTTGGTTTATGGTCTATTGATGAAGCATTAAGTTTGTGGATAAGAGGCCTCAAGCTCAAAATTTGTTAGAAACACAATGAAAAAGTCACCAACACAACAATAACAAGTGATCCATGGTACTGAGTAGGTAAAATTGCATTTATTTTTTCGTACTTGAATATGTTTTATTAGTATTTTTTCTAAGTTTTTGTATATATATCAAATGAAGAGGGACTAATCATCTATCTCTTTTGATA
This sequence comes from Pinus taeda, assembly GCA_000404065.3. Classification (NCBI taxonomy): domain Eukaryota; kingdom Viridiplantae; phylum Streptophyta; class Pinopsida; order Pinales; family Pinaceae; genus Pinus; species Pinus taeda. Next base: position 29,085 of record APFE030597824.1, read on the forward strand.
GCCTTACATTTTACTGCAAAAATTGCTAAGTTTTTTTTCAGCTTCTAAGACGATGAACAATATCACTATATGCATGAGTGCCTTTCAAAAGACATGTTTCTTTCAGAAGAGCATAATCATTTAATGTCAAATCAAATTCATTACACCATTGCTATTAAAAATATACTAATTTTACCACTGATACTCATTCTAATCCTATAGTTAATCCATTACCGTCCATCTCCCTAATACCAAAAACTCATTTCCTTTGCAGTATTCATACTTTCCTACCTCATTTTCACTCACCCTTAACCCAAAAATAAAGACATTTAGTTCACTTACAAAGATGAGTCATTGCATTTTATTTTTCATTTCTGTCAAATAAACATTTCTTCAATGAAAAATTTCCATCTATAGTTCTTCAAATTATTATTTCATACTCACGATAGATGATGGAGGATTCATTAAGGCCTCCCTTCTAACAATTTTTGACCCACCGACTCTGACACATCATTTGGCACCAAGTCTAGAGATATTTCAAGTACCTTGAAGCTTGCATGCCTTAATGGAAAGTTCTCTCACCAATAAATAGTGGGAATACATAAATGTCCCATGTTTGTCGGGTCTTCTAGGTGACTCGACTATGACACATCTATTCGTACCTAGTAAGATGTACTTAGGCATCTTGACTCTCATTGACATCAATGGTGAGTAGTCTCGTGTTGGTTAACGAAATTTATTAGTGGCCAGTAATCTAACAATTTCTTTTCTATTTTTGACATCGACACATTTATTCACATAAATAAGAATTATGCAACTGAGTGGAACAAACGAAGACTACATGATTTGAGCAGTTTGCAGCATGACTCAATTTAGTAGCCATAACAATAAATATTCCAATATAATCCTCAATTCATACAACTAAGAGAAAGAAGAAGCATATCAAATTATTTTACTTCACATTCCATGATCCATCAGTAACAACCACACTCTTCTATATACATAGCTTGTCCACTTTTCAAGTAGGTGAAGGTATGTAATTTTCTAATTTTTAATCATTTAATTCCATAAATACTAAAATTGTGTTTTTTGAAAATCCCCCACCACATTCATATTCCCTTTCTCATTTGCCAAAAATTGAAAACACCTTTAGTTGGGGGGAAGTGATACTATATTTCATGCCACATGTCACATTTCATTTCATCCTAGCCAACATATTTTTCCCAATCAAATATTATTGCATTTTCATTCCAAAAGATTATATGTTTTGCAATGATCAATTGATGAGCACATCAAATGGTTGATAGATACTATGAGACTTGAAAAGGAATTCTCAATGTTTTCAAGTGTTTTGATGAAATAAAAATCAAAAAAGTATTGTTACACAAGAACCTATACTCATAAAATTTTTGTTGTCACACAAGAACCAATCATAGAAAATATATGTAGCAATCAAATGTATTTCAAAGTACACTTTACAAAAAGAATAAAATTGACAAATGATATTATTATGCAAAGTTAAAAGAGAATCAATACAAAGCCAAAGCTCATATAGAAGCAAAACATTTCAAGAATCTCAACTTATGATTAAGGGAATCAATGCAATAGTTTCATGAGGGCATGCAACATCTTCAGTTGGGGGGTATGTTGAGTCTCCATAATTTCATCCATTTTAATGTTCATTTCCATCATTTTACCCTCATCTCGTAACTCCATAAATCCATAAACCTACATTAGTAACCATTTTCACAATCATAAGGGTTTATTATTATTATTTTCCATGTCATTGATTTTAAGTATTATAAGTGAATTTGTGATTAAATATTAGGAAATTAACATGTTTTCATATACATCTAAAAGTTTTATCAGTTTTGTGATATTGTAGGCCTACTTGGAGATTCTAGAAGGGTCCTACTTGGTCATCCAACAATAAATTTGAATATCAAATTTCAACTCATGAGGATTTGTGGAATAATTGTAGAATATGTGGATCATTAACTATGCACATCCAAAATAGAAGAATCATGGATGAGAGGATTTTGATAGGATTTGTATCTTACATTTTTAGGAGATTGGTTGTAACCAAAAGAGATAAATGTGGATTTAGGAGAGACCTAGTGATCTACATTTATTGAATAGTTATCCTTAAATTTTGTATAAATAGGACTGCACCATTAATATTAATGGTTTTTAACTAATTTCTCATTAATAGTTGGTTTCTAGTTTTTAGGTGGAGGTTCCAAGTTCCATCCAAGATATCATTTGTAAAGTGAGGATAGAGAATTATTTTAATATCTTGTAACTCATTTTATAAAATACATACTACCACTTTGATCTCCAAGATGTGATAGTTTGTTTAGTGTTCTTGTTGAGGAATGGAGGCCCCCCATGAACCATAGTTTCCACACCTTCGTACATATTGGTAACACAGTTTGGCTATTTTATTTCATTTCTTTTGAGAAAGTGTTTCTTCATTTTATGCAAATGTGATTTTCCTTTCAGCAAGTGTGATTTAATTTCAGGAGGTGTCAGTGTGATTTCAATTATGCAACTGTGATTTGATTTATGCAATTATGTTGTGACTTAAATTCTACAAGTGAGATTTCACTTATGAAAGTGTGGTGTGATTTCAATTCTGCAAGTGTGATTTCAATTTCAAGCAAGTGTGATTTCAATTTCTTTATGTTTGTTTTGGTTTGGATTAGATTGATTTAACTTGTTTAGAAATTATTTTTAACTTCATTAGGTTAATCTATTTTGATGAATAGCTACCTAGTACATATAGTACATGTATACCTCGTCAGTTCTACGAAACCCAAGTTTACAATCAATGACATCGATTTAACTTGCAATTAAATCACCCAACAATATATATACCAAAAACACATTTTCTTCGGCCAAGAAATAGTGAAGGAAAAAGTTCCTGCATGTGATCAATCATCTCCTTGTAGCTTCATCAGGCCCAAAGTGCTTCCACTACACTTTAACTTTCTCTATTGCTCAATTTTGAGGCATGAGTTGTTTTTGTTATATAATGCGTTGTCAATTTGGCTGGAACTCTCCCTTTGATTCCACCTACAATAAAAAGAAATCAATTATGTCATCAACATATGAAACATATCTCATAAGCAATGAAACATGGAAAACATCTTTCACTTTCATTGTTGGTGGCAGTGCATGTTTACATGCCACTGGTCCAATCCTCTCAGTGATCTCAAGAGGCCCATGATATCGACATGTTAGCTTGGAACATGACCCACTTGGGCTTGATGCGCAAGTACACATGATCCCCAACCTGAAACTCCTTGAATGTCTATGCTAATCTACATAAATCTTCTTCCTATCCCGTGTTGCTTTTAAATTCCTTTTAATAAATTGCATCTCCTACTCTATCTCAACCAACATATTTGGTCCAATCAGCACCCTGTTCATTGGATCGCTCTAGCTGATATGAGTGTTACAAATATGCCCATAAATAGCCTTAAATGGAATCATCTTCAAGGATTCCTAATACCGATTATTATATGAAAACTCAACCAGTGTAATATACTCCTCCCAATTCCTCTCCTAATGCATGATATTCATCCTCAACATGTCCTCTAGAATCTTATTAACCCTCTTTGTAGTTCTATCTATCTACGAATGCTAGGCTATATTGAAGGCTCATTCTATATCTAAATCTACAAATAATGTCTTCCAAAACATGGATGTCAACCTGATGTCTTTGCCTGATATGATCTTCTTGGGAACATCATGCAATCTCACTATCACCCTGATGAAGATATGATCCACTTCACTGGATAAATTGGTAGACTCCACTGAAATGAATTAAGGTACCTTACCCAACCTATCAACCACAAAAATGATGAAATCATCTTGTCACATCATCCTCGGAAATACAGTAATGAAATTCATGGAAATTACCTTTCATTTCCAATCATAAATCATAATAGGCTGCAATAAACTATTTGGATGCTTGCATTCCACCTTCACCTATTGATAGTCCAAACATCTAGAAACGAACTCAGCCACCCATTTCCTCAAAGTCATCTAATTATAGAACCTCCTAAAAATTACCAAAGTCTTTTGATATCCTAGGTGGCCTTAATATGGCTTGACATGAAACTCTCTCAAGATAAGCTTTTCCAACTCACTGTTATCTGGCACATAAATCTTTATCTTGCTCCTGAATCTCATTAAGCCATTTTTTGTGAGGTGATACTTCTCATCCATATGAAATTCACCTTGTTGCAACCTCTGCTTCAATTGCTGGTACATCTCATCATGTTGTCATGCATTCAAGATCCACTCCTGAAAATATGTCCCATAAGAGCTCACATCTAAAATGTGATTTACCTGCACCCTCTTATTGAAAGAATATGAAACTATATTCTCCTTGGCCTTGATATATCTAATATCAAAGTAAAACGTTCTCAGGATATCTAACTATATAGCTTTCCTGTCATTCAAATTAGGTTGGTAAAATAAGTACCTCAACCCATTGTGATTACTCATCAGGATGAAGCTCCCACCAAGAAGATAATGTCTCCACATCTTTAATGCATGAATGGGAGCTTGCCAAGTCAAGATCGTCAATCACATACTTCTGATCATGCTCATTTAGCTTCCTTCACTCATAGCATACAACCTATCCTTCCTACATCTGGACTCCACCAAGCCCTTTCTTTCATTCATCGGTATAGCCTACAAACTCGTCAAGATTATTATCATCAAAACTAGAAAATTTGAAAAAAAATTCTTCAAATGCTCAAAACTAGCTACACACTCTTGAGTCCATTCAAAATTATTTCCTTTCCTCTGTAATGATGTAATAGAATAGCAAATCCTTGAGAAGTTTTTGATGAAGTACTTGTAATAACCTGCTAGCCCCATCATTGATTTAATGTTATCCACATTCCTACTAGTAGGCCACTCCATGATAACTTTAATCTTTTTTGGTTCTACTGTTATCCCTTCCTTGGAAACAATATGTCCCAAGTGATGAATCTGAGACTGAAAGAAATTGCTCTTGTTGAGTTTGGCATACAACTAATGCTCTCTCAACAGTATCAATACTGCTACCAGGTGATATGTATGATCTTCCTCATTCTTTGACTATACCAATATATCATCAATAAAAACTATCAAAAGGTTGTCCAGGTAAGGATGCAATACATTGTTCATCAAACACATAAATGTGGCTGCAGCATTTGTAAGACCAAAAGGAACCACCAAAAACTCATAGTGCCCATACCTTGTACAAAATGCAGTATTATAAATATCTTATTCTTTGATGTGGACATGACGATATCTTAATTTCAGATCAATCTTTGAAAATAATGTTTCTCCCTTTAATTGATCAAACAAGTCATCAATTTGAGGAAATGGGTACATATTCTTGATCACCATCTTATTCATTTGTCTCAAATTAATGCACAGTCTAAGAGTACCATCGTTCTTCTTTGCAAACAACATTGGTTCTCCCCAAGGTGACATACTTGGAATTATGTATCCCTTATCAAGCATTTCTTTAATCTGTAACTTCAATTCCATCAACTATGAAGTAATCATCATGTAAGGTGCTTTAGATGTGGGTATTTCTCCTGGTACAAACTCAATAGAGAATTTGAATTCCAGATGAGGAGGAAACTCTAGGACCTTTGCATGAAACACATCCTATAACGACTGTAAAATGTGGTACTTATTTAGGACTTCATCATCCCCCACATCCTTCCATTTTTCATTGGGAACATGAACTATAAACAACACACACCCTTTCTTGTAGCTGTGCTTGGCTTGCATAGTTGTAACCATTCTCATTGATGTAGGCTTCTTCTTTCCTTGCAAGATTCTCCTTTCTCCATCATCATCCAAGAACTCAATAACCTTCTCATAACAATATGCCTTGCTCCTGTGAGTAAAAAACCAATCCATGCCCAATAGCATGCTATATGAACCCAAAGGAAGCACATTTAGATGCATTAATGTAGGAATACCATTAAGCTCAAATGCACAGTATCTCACCTAATGGTGAACTCTTCTCTTGGTCCCTGTAGACCACTGCACTAATCAAGATTCTGCATGCACTTCTTTACTCAAACGAAACTGATCCACCAGATCAGGACTAACATACCTATAATTAGATCTAGGATCAATCAAAATGGAAACAGCTTGATCACAAATCTTAGCTTCCATCTCAATAATGGATGCCTGATGATATGCCTACCTATTATCAAGTGTTGCATAGATTCAATAAATGCTCTCGCCAACATCCGAAACATTTTTCACCTCCTCATAATTATATATTTGAGGCCTGCCATCCTAGTGCAATGTAAAATCCTTCTTGTGATGATATTTACCACAAATCCAACAATGAAATGGTCCCCTACCATTACCTTTATTTTATTGACCTCCAAGCTAAGACTAGTGTTTTTCTCAGCTACATTAAACTTCTTGTAAGGAGACACATTTTCCTTCTCACCTACATCTTGAGATTTTCCTTGCTTCTTATGCCATTTAACTTTAGTCTTCTCATTACCTTTTTAGTCATGCTTGAACTCATGCTTGCGATTTGACTACCCATAACAATCCTTCAATTTCTTGATGGCTTCCTCTAGTGACCAACGCTCATGAAACCATATCTAATATCTGAATGCTACTGGAATACCATTGATGAACACTTTAATATTCACCTTCTCATCCTTAAGGTAAGGAACATACCCCAACAACTCTAGGAATCTACTTGTGTACTAATCATCTTTCATAGAACCCATCTTCAGCTCATAAAATTCCTTAGCCTTGTCAACATAGGTTTATTTTGGATAGTTACTTCTTGTTGAAGAGTCTCTCAAACTCATCCCAAATCATATCCTCTTCTCTAACACATCTATCATTTTTTACATCTTCTCACTAGATATTTGTTTCCCTTTTAGATTGAAGGTAGTGATATGGGCTTTCATTTTCTCTAAATAATCAAGAAATCTAAAGAACCTATTCATCCAAAGAATTCATGCTTCTACATCTCTCCATCAAAAGTAGGATGTTTGACTTCGGTGAACTCCTCTGGAAATTACTCACTCCTCCTATGGTACTGACGGTGATGACAATGATGTTCGTTGGAAGAAGAACTAGAATAAAACCCATACGTACCAGTCCTCTTGTTAGGTGTATCAAAGAATCTGCTACTCTTCCATGTACCCTCCCTGTCCAACATGTGTTTCCTATAAGAACTTCTACAATCTTCCCCATTAGTATTGTCCTCCTACCTATCTCCATGATTGAATCACATCTATAGAATCATTGCATTAGTTTCTACTTACTTTTCCTCAGATCTAATAATAATTTCTTGTGCCTCAATCAACATGTTATTGTCTTCCTTGTAAATTCTAATATCTACACTTAAACTTCATGTTACATCTGCTATATCAGGAGAACACTCTTCCCCTTGCTGCTTAGCTAAACTTTTCCATTTCATGGAATTCAAATTAGGCCAGTAACGAGAGTCATGTGAACAGTAGTCCACCATCTTACTCTTCATCTTTGGACTTCTCTTCCTTGCAAACATGGCATGTTAGATAAACCAAATAGAAATCATAGTCAAAACCATACCTTAATGTATTTCGTAGGAGGATATATTTTCTACACAAATCAATACAAATTAGCATGATATAGATAGATACTGACATCAACATATCAACATCAAGCATGTTGACACAAAATTGCAATAATAACCACATGCATGATAACCATAACCATCACAATGCATGCATAGTAAGAACACATATAGTTAACATGCATGCATAATAATGTGCATTTACCCTGAGGTCCAACATTGCAACTTTGCTCTGATACCACTTTGTAATGCCTCCTCCCATGTTTACCCATTTTTACAAGCTCTCCATAGTAAACATGAGGTAAGTGTTACTATGACATGACCTAACCTCAAAGCTCTTTTTATGGAAGTGGGGCATACAAACTAAAAACTTATTGATGCCTCCCAAGAGCAATAGATCATCTAGAAGTCAGTCCACAACCTTTGATGATCAGAACTTGAGTTGGACCTTGTATTTTATAAGCCTAACACCCCAACCACACCCTTGATTCACTGTGCATGTGTTTATGAGGCTTCAACCACACCCATAAGCTTTCTTGCCAATATCTACGACCATTTCGTTGTTCTATGTTAGCGATTGCGAGATCTATACCACCTTTCAAGATAGAATCCAGACCAGTACCCAAAACTTCCTATAACAATCCACAACTATAACTATGATGATAACAATTTTAAAATAATTGATACTTCTCCAAGATATTGATGAAGATGTTCTTGATGCATGATTAATAGTTCATAAGACATATGGTAAACATAGAAGTTAAAGGTCTTGAATGCATATTTGGTCATAAGATTTTGAACCTCATCTAAGAATCATGAAGAAGGATTTATGCCCTCTCAATATAGCTCCAAAAATTCTTGTTGGCCTGTGCATTCATCAACCATTCAATAACTTATCAAATCATAAACAAGATCCATAGCTAGAGCACAACAAAGAAACATGCATATAACCAACATATATCCAAAATAGAAACCATGAAAAACCAACCATAAGATCACATCATAACTAGTACATGTGATCATTAATCACAATAGAGAAACTACCTCATAATAACATATATACAATCCAACCAAGTCAGGGACTTACAAATACCACCCGACCATAGATTAGGTTGAACGAAACCTCTCTTTCAGCCAATCACACCTGCACCATATTCCATGCATGAATGTGGGGTCTTATGGGATAAACCAAGACATAACCAAGTAAGGGCTCTAGAGCTTAAATCACCTCCACCGTTAAGAAACCATGATCTCTCCTACACTGATTCCGAGATCACAAAACCAAAACGAGGTTGGATGCCTTAGTATTCATTCACCATACCCAGAGGAATTTTTTCATCTCTACCCACCTATCTAGGGCTTCCCGTAGAAAACCATCTCCACCCCATCCCTTAGAATTTTCCTGTGACCATGTCAGCCAGATCCAAAAACTTTTGGAAATCCAAATCTCAACTAAGAATGAGTCCCATCACACCATGACTATCAAGGAAATGGTAAGGCAAGGCAAAAAACTATGAATCATTTGTCTGGTGCATTTTTACCATTGATTTCTCATTTTCTTTCAGTTTCATTCATTTTCTCCCTAATTTCCCTTCCATGCATATTTGTGTCTCTTCACCTTCCCTTTGTCCTATATTCCTTATTTCTCATAATTAAATGCCAATTATTGTATATTTTACTTTTCCAGTGACTTTTTCCAATTTCCATAGCCATTAATAAACCACAAGTGATTCCCACTATAGTGTTTTCCCAACATACAGCTTGGAATATGTGTACCATAACCTTGGTCTTATTATGTTGCCTTTAATATCCTTTCTTACATGAAACTTTAACCCGAGGTTGTTACAGGAAATATATCTACTTGTAATAACCACTTGGTGTTACTAGGATCCCAAGCTATAAGCTTCATTTAGGACGTAAGGTTAGGTTTCCTTCACCAACCATGTTCAAGGAACCATGACTAAATCCAATGCTAACAACATTCTAATATATCTTCCATCCCCTCTTAATTAAAAATCCCATAGAAAGTTCATGTGTGGTGGTTGAAGTCCACATTGATGTTATCTTTAGAATCCACCTTTATGACTCAATGTCTTAGGTTCTCCCCCATCATGATCAAGGAAAATAGGGTCAAAGATAGAGCTAAACATATTTTAATGGTTATTATACCCTAAACAATCAGGAGATGACACTATTAAGAATTTTGATGTGATGATTCGAGGTGTTGTTCTTGGATTTGGATGCTTGGAACCATACTTTAGGTCCTACGACTTGTTTTTCCTTTCTGAAACATGTATAACATCACAATATCCATAGTTACTTTTTAAAACCTCTAATGGTCTTCGTAGTGTAACTCAAAGGATAAGTATCTAAGAGGGAGGTCATATGTGGTGATTTGATGACCCGTTAATGTCTCTTGATATCCAGAAGGTGATTTTTAGGCCTATAAACCAAGTTTCATAACCTAAGTGTTGGTTTAGGACCTTCATACCTAGAGGCAACCTTTACATCCTAACACCCAAGTATCCTCCCCTTACCTTGTCAAGGACTACAACTCCCATATCTTACGCTCAAATCCTCCTATTATCACTAGTATAATCACTTGGAGGTGAAGGATATACTTGTGGGAGGGGTGGTGGGCATTTAGTCACCATAGTATGTTCACATTATAGTAACATACATGCTAGGACACATGCACACTTTAGGATTGTACATCTACTCTAGAACATGCACATTCCTTCTAGTCAAATATGTTTCAATGAGATTGAGAAGATTAAACTATGGATTTGTGAAATTGACTTCTTCAAATTCTGGATTGAAATGACAAGCGTAGTGGCCTGGACTCCAAATAAAATAAAAAATTCATTTTTTAAACAACTTACAAAACCTCTATTTTCACATTAATTATTTTATATAGTCTACACAATTCCATCATCAATGAAACTAAAAACTCATATAGAACCAACTATGTTTTCATTTATTTTCTATCTTAACATATATTAAAATATTAAACTACATGTCTTTTATTTCCAATAAAATTTTATCGCCATATTCATTATTTGAAAAAAAAAATATGTTTTCCATTACTACATACCAATTTCTACAATCTACCCAATACACTAGTTTATTTTTGTTTTATATAAATATATATATATATATATATATATATATATATATATATATATTGAAAACATAGTTATGCATAAGAACAATGTCTCCTTTACAATTGTATAGATTTTTTAATAATATTCCAACAATTAGCTATTCAACACTACATTATCAGAAACATATGCATTATATTTTGCATAAAAAATGATATAGAATTATAGGAAAAACTCAAATTAACATAGTCATACACAAATTGTATGAACAAAAATTATATATATACAAAGTTAATTTACTTTCTTACTTTTTCATATTTTAAAATTATATTAGATTTCATTGTGAATTTACGCCAAATGATCTTTCCAAGTTAATAAAATATTATTTTTCCAGCTTAATAGAACATTACTTTTCCATGTTTGTTGTTCACTAATGCATCATGAGATAGCATCATTAACTTGCACTTACACAATAGTGTAGGAATTTACAGGGTAAGTTCCTCAGATAGAACACCAAAAGGATATCGCTCATAAACAGATCACAGATCAATACACCAGTATTTTGACGTGGTTAAAACCCTCAAAGAGGGAAACAGTCCACGGCCTGTGCCAACGTGGCCACTACAGGAAATTTATTAATAAAAGAATGAAAATTTACATAAGCTTCTCTCATGCACGGTTAACCTACAAATGACCCTCCATGCGCTTTAAATAGAATTCATCGACCAATTGGGTTTCAAGCAATGGATCAAGTGTCGGTAATACCGAGGAGAGAATGAACCGTCGGATCACTACATATCGTGACCATCGGATTGTAAGTTACAAATGTACATAGTAAAGAAACACACTTTACCTAACTCTATACTAGACCAAGTTATACTTAACTATTCCTATGTGTCGGAATATCCTAACATCCACCCTTAAGAACAACTTGGGATAGGATTGAAGGATTTATAAATATGACACAATAGGAGAAGGAAGGAGGCATTAGAGCCTATCCCCCCTTAGTGACAACTTCCTGAACTCCAACCGTAAATCAAAGTTTAGTAAACTTCACCTCTGTGAGAGCCTTTGTAAAGATGTTTGCAACTTGATCATCTGTTGAACAATATTGCACTTCAAAAAGATGGTCATGAATGAGCTTTCTGATGAAGTGCATGTGTAGTTCAATGTGTTTGCTACGCTGATGCTGAACTGGATCTTTACAAAGTTGAATGGCACTTTGATTATCACACCAAAGTGTAGTCGGATGCTGCTACTGAAAGCCAAACTTTGATAGGATCTGACGAAGCCACAAGGCTTCCTTACTAGCTTCTACGGCACCACGATACTCTGCTTCTGCTGAAGAAAGAGAAATGGCACCTTGTTTCTTGCAAGCCCATGTAATAGGTCCTGAACGAAGAGTGAACACATAACCAGCAGTAGACTTCTGATCATCAAGGTCACCAGCCCAATCGGAACCAGTGAAACCAACCAATAGAGGAGATGCTTCGGCACTGTAATGAATTCCAAACTGAACTGTACCTCGAACATAACGAAGTATTCTTTTAGCTGCTTTCCAATGACTTTCACGTGGGTTTTGCATAAACTGAGCAACAAGACCAACAACAAAGGAAAGGCCAGGACGAGTATGGGTTAGATACAAAAGTTTTCCTACAAGTTGACGGTATAAGGTAGCATCAACTTCAGGGGAAGTACAAGAGTCTGAAAGTTTGACTCCAGACTGAAACAGAGAAGGAGCTGGCTTACAATCTTCCATGTGAAAAATGCGTAGAATATCACAGGCATACTTAGATTGGGAGAGGAAAATACCTTCCTTGGATTGCAAGTCTTGAAGACTGAGAAAATGATGTAAGTGTCCTAAGTCTGTCATTTCAAACTTCTTTTTAAGGCTGGACTTCACAAGGTTAATAAGGTTGGGATCACTACTAGTGAGGATAAGATCATCAACATAAAGAAAAAGAATGAGAAGAGACTTACCCACTTTCTTGGTGTAGACAGTATTATCAGAATGACACCTAGAAAAGCCATATTCTAAGAGAAAGCTATCCATTTTGGCATACCAAGCCCGAGGAGCTTGCTTGAGACCATAAAGGGATTTCTTAAGCTGACATACAAGGCTAGAGTTTGTTTGTATAAACCCAATAGGTTGTTCCATGTAGATTTCTTCATGCAATTCCCCATGCAAGAAGGCGTATTTAACATCCACCTGATGGACTTCCCATTTGAAAGAGGCAGCAAGGGACAAAACAAGGCAAACATAGTTCATTTTGGCAACAGGGGTGAAGGTTTCAGTATAGTCAATGCCTTCGACTTGTGAAAAGCCCTTAGCAACAAGACGAGCTTTATTTTTATCAACTTTCCCATCTGGTCCATACTTGGTTCTGTAAACCCATTTGCATCTAACAAGTTTTCGTCCCTTTGGTAGAGGAACAAGATCCCGTGTATCATTTTCCAATAATGAACGATATTCTTCATTCATAGATGCGCCACAATGTGGATGGCCTGAAGCTCCTGCAAAGGTGTCAGGATCATAATTTGCTGAGACTTGAGCTAGTAAAGAAGAGGCTCTTTCGAACTGAGA
>APFE030597827.1:0-15873 GCA_000404065.3 Pinus taeda
CTTATTCTAGGACACTATATTTCAGCAGCTGGCATTCAGGTAGACCCAGCCAAAATCCAAATACTTTTGCTTATTCCTACTCCTACTACTCAAACAGAGGTACGTAGCTTTCTTGGATTCTCTGGTTATTACAGAAGATTTATAGAACATTATTGACGTATTGTTGCACCATTGTATGCACTAACTGGTAATATTGATTTCCTTTGGACAGAGAAATGTGAACGTGCTTTCAATGACTTGAAAAAGCTTGTATCTATAGCCCTAGTCCTTCGGGGACCAAATTTGGATTTGCCATTCCAGATATCATCCGATGCCTCAGATACAACCATTGGAGCGGTCCTTGGCCAGGAGGAGGATTTGAAAAACATACGCCATTTACTACATTAGCAAAAATCTATCCCCTGCTGAATTAAATTATACTGTAACTAAAAAGGAATTTCTAGCTGTTATACATGCTATCAATAAATTCAGACATTACATCACTGGATATCCCGTTATCTTGTACACAGATCATTCTGCTATAAAGTATTTAGCAAATAAGCCTGTCACAAATGGCAGAATAACCAGATGGCTGATTTTATTGCAGGAGTTTGACATTACAATCAAGGATCGACCTAGCAAAGAAAACCGGTAGCTGATTTCCTCTCAAGAATGCCAAAACCAGTCGATACAACAGTAGTTGAAGTTCAGTTTCCAGATGAGCATCTCTTTGCTGTTGCTGTTCAAACACCCTGGTATGCTGATGTCGCCAGTTACCTAGCAGTAGGGGCAGACATGCAAATCAGGAGGTGTGTTCGACAAGATGAAATCTTTGATATATTGAAAGCTTGCCATGACCAACCATGTGGTGGACATTTTGCTGATCGTAGGACTGCACATAAAGTGTTACATACAGGGTATTATTGGCCCACAATTTTTAAAGATGCAAAGAAATTTGTCCAAGCATGTGATAGTTGCCAGAGGGCGGGACGCCCTAGTCACTCAGATGATATGCCCTTGAAACCATAGTTAGTCATCGAACCATTTGAATGATGGGCCCTTGATTTCATGGGGCCAATCAACCCACCATCAAACCAGAAAACATACATTCTAGTGGCAACAGAATATGTCACCAAGTGGGTTGAAGCAGAAGCCTTTCCCAGAGCTACAGAAAAATCTATTATACAGTTCTTGCTCCATCTATTTGTGCGCTATGGCCTCCCTAGAGAGATAATCACAGATGGAGGGCCATAGTTTGCTGGAAACGAAATAGCGACAACACTCAACAATTATCATGTTCAGCATAAAATGACCACCCCATATCACCCACAGGCAAATGGGAAAGTAGAAAGCAGCAACAAGATAATAGAAACGATTCTAACTAAAACAGTTGCATCACATAGACGCGATTGGGCTGCCATACTACTAGAAGCACTGTGGGCTTATAGAACAACATGGAGAAGCACCACTGGCCACTCACCTTACTAGCTCATGTTTGGAAAACAACCTATCTTTCCTATAGAATTTGAAATCTAGACATTACGAACAGCACAAGAAGTGGGGTTAGACTTAACCGAGGCGCAAACTAATCGATTGCAACAGATTAATGAGCTGGATGAAATTAGGCTCTCTGCACTTCAACGCACTGCACTGATACAACAACAAAGAGCTAAATGGCATGACGCTCTCATCAAAAACAGAGTCTTCCATGAAGGAGACTGGGCTCTTTTATATGACTCTAGATTTCAGGACTTCCCTGGGAAACTCCAGACTCGTTGGTTGGGACCATATGAAATTCAGAAAGTACATGACAATGGTACCCTCACACTGATTACCATTGATGGTTCTGGGTATACCTTTAAGGCAAAAGGCCATCGAGTTCGTCTCTATCGCAAACCACTTACTCGGGAGTCCTTCTGCCAGCAATTACACCAAGATTCAGATATGGAGATCTTACGGGAGGAAGACAAGTCTCCTCCACCAGTAACTCACTAAGAAGTTTACTTTTCTTTGCAATTTGTATATAATTGTTAGAATTATTTTTGTACATATTTTTTTACAGCATTTTTGATTTTTGTATTCCTTTTTCAAAAGGAACAACACTTGTGCTTTTTGCTATTCCTTTTCCAAAAGGAACAACATTTTTTATTTTTGCTGTTCCTTTTCCAAAAGGAACAACACTTGTGATTTTTGCTGTTCCTTTTCCAAAAGGAACAACACTTGTGATTTTTGCTGTTCCTTTTCCAAAAGGAACAACACTTGTGATTTTTGCTGTTCCTTTTCCAAAAGGAACAACATTTTTGATTTTTGCTGTTCCTTTTCCAAAAGGAATAACACTTGTGATTTTTTCTGTTCCTTTTCCAAAAGGAACAGCACTTGTCCTTTTCCAAAAGGAACAACACTTGTGATTTTTGCTGTTCCTTTTCCAAAAGGAACAACATTTGTGATTTTTGCTGTTCCTTTTCCAAAAGGAACAACACTTGTGATTTTTGCTGTTCCTTTTCCAGAAGGAACAACACTTGTGATTTTTGTTGTTCCTTTTTCAAAAGGAACAGCACTTGTGATTTTTGCTGTTCCTTTTTCAAAAGGAACAACATTTGTGTGTTTTTGCTGTCCCCGAAAGAAACAACACTGTTTGATTTCTGCCGGTCTTTTTCCAAAGGAACGGCCCTTGTTTGATTTTACTGAACAACACCGTTGATTTCCACTGTTCCTTTCTCCAAACGAACATCCGTTGTTGTGCCCTTCCTTGAAAGAGCACTACTCATATGATTTAAAACAACTTTTTCCTTCTCAAGGATGTTGAGGGCTAATGATCTCTCGAGTCTTTTGGAAAATAACTATCTACTTATGTGATGGAAACAAAAGCACAGTATACAGAAATCGGTAAATCATAAATCGCTATCCTTATAAGTAACTGCCCTGAATTGGCGAAAGGACGTAGGGAAAAGATATGCTGCCATTGTTCTACTAACTATATTCTGATTGGTTATCTCTATCATGCTGATTCTTTTTTATCTATTTTGATTATCATTTGCCAATAAGATTAAAGAGTCTATACCATCCTATTGGGATTTTAAGACTTCTTCCACCATTCCTACTCTTAAGGAGTGTTGAACCACCCTTTGTGTATAAACAAGAAAGGTTCTCTATTAAAACCAAGAAAAAAACAAATAAGCAAAGCAGTTTTGTCAAATTGCAGGATAGGGAGTCTCATTACGAGCTGGCCTACCATGATCATCAAGATGGAAGTGAAGTGGCATTCCCACTAGGGCCACCACACCCGGGAAATGGTCCAAGAGGTATATCAAAATAAATAAATAACCCTTGGAACAGGAGGTCTCACCATGAGCCGGCCTGCCCACTATTCGCTCCTTCCTCGTGAAAGTCACTATGACTAACTGGTTACCAAGCCTGCATAGTGGCCTACAGTTTTGACATTACATAACACTTCCTCGCATACACAAAGGACTATGGTTCCCGGGGTGAAATAAACAACTCTGCCAAGGTTATGGACACCTGTCGGCAGCAGAGCTCTGTTAATGGTATTGAAGTCATAACCTTTACACCAATGGGTAAGGAAATTATAACCTTTGTATCTTATAACGTGATAGTTAATTTAATTACCCAACCATATACCGCATGACTATTTATTACCGCCAATCATTACAGAGCTAGTGACAGTGACCGCATGAGACTCGCTAATTATGGCAAATGTCTTATCCCCGAACTTCCATCAACTCACCGCAGTCACTTACGTATTAAAAGCGATCTAACTTTCTAACTCGATTTCAGTAATACGCTGTTTTTGGGGACATGGCATATTTTCATAAGCTGTTCCATAAAGGCCTCGCGGGAGAACAGACGCTGCTCCTTTATTTGACGGCTGGGACAACCTATCATATTGCGGGGGGGAAGTAACCTCATCATTCCCCAGAATACGTGTCAGCCCGTTATTCGAGAAGATCTTGTACTCGAGCACAGCACGGCTCAACGATATGATCATTTTCCATTTTTGTTTTCTTTTGCATGAATCGCTATTCGAAGTTATTTCCATTGCATACGCCATTGCATTTGAATTTGAACGAGAAACACACCACCAGCTTCTCTGCGTCTCAACGAACAACTGTTGTTCCTTTGAGAATTTGCAAGTGAAGCCATGGGTGGAAGGTCAGTCTGCCGAGAACCACAAACATTGACTGTTTCAGCTACAGCCCGAAATTCCTGAAGAAAGTAGGATGGTTGACCTACCTCGACCACCTGAAGGAGTCTAATGAAACTGTAGCGAAGGAATTTTTACAGAACCTACAGGAAGAACACTCCACAATAAGAGGAAAACGAATAGAGGTCATGGACGATATAATAACAAAAGTCACAGGACTACTGGCCACAAGACCAGTATGGACAATAAAGAAGGAAAGGTTGCAGAAGATTGTGGAAATCTTTCAGGACGAGAGCTAGAGTTTAACAGTTCGAGGAAAGGGGGTGCTACCAGCAACGCTAGGAGAGCCATGGGCGGAATTGGTGAAAATTATCCAGAGCTACATTACTTGCGAGGGCAGAAAAGACGTGGTAAGACCACGACATCTAAAACTCCTAGCTGTCTTAAAACAAAAATGTTCTGTGAATTTACCTGCATTGCTTAATTCGCTATTGCATGATGTGGCACGAAGTATGAAAAAGGCACAGCACATAGAATCTGTGGTTAGCCACCACAGATTAATTCGCTTGATAGTAAACCATAGTCTTACCTAGCAGCAGAGCAGCTGGGAAGAACTAATTGATATTATTAATAAAGGGACAACCATATCTGGACGCCTAGAAAAATGAAAACGAATTGATAGCACACCCCAACGCCTAGAGAAACGAAAGAAGGACGCTTGCACAGAAGTGCAAGCTGAAAAACAAGCTAAGAAACAAGCTGAAAAGCAACTTGAGAAATGACCTGACGTTGGTACATATTAACAACTAGAAAAACGTAGAAAGTCGGCAAGGTTTGTAGGGTTACAAGCAAAGATGAAGAAACCTCAGGCTCGCACGAGCCAAGCAAAAGAGATCATAGATGAGCAAGCTGTGGAGACAGATACAAAGGAAGAAAGTAACGAGGATGTAGAGCAGTCCACAGGGATAGAGACAGAAGAGGAAAACAGCAGGAAAACAGAGCAGTCTGCCGAGGCAGAAACAGAAGAGGAAGACATCGAAGGAAAAGAGCAGTCTGCAGAGGCAGAAACAGGAGGAGAAGAAGAACAGGATGAAGAAGAAGGAGACGAGAAAGAAGAAGTTGAGCGGCCCGAGCAGGAGGAAAGAATGGAACAACAGGGAGGAAGCCCAGTACAGAACCCGATAGGGGAAGATGAATTGGCCAATATTCTGGCCAATATGGGCGAGTATGGCCAATCCCTGAGCCCATCCAACCTCCAGGCTGAAGAAGAAACCCAGGAGAAAGATGCACCCAAGGAAGTGCATACAGAAGAAGCAGAAGTAGAAATTTCACCCATCCATGATGAGAAGGTAACAGAAAATATCGAGCAGGAACAACCCGTTCCTAGTCAAAAGGCACCAGAGGAGAGTCCGGAGGAAATAAGGGCAGAGGAGAAATTGGCCCAAGAAACAACAGAGCCAAGCAAGGTTCTTACCCCGGAACAACCACCTCAAGAAGAAAATCCGGAAATTAGCCACAGTCCAACCCACAACAAACAGTGTGCTGTTCTTTCTGAGAAGTTAATGGAAATAAGGGAATTACAAAAGGAAAAGGGGACACTGTTAAACGTAATAGTCAGGCTTCGCTAGCAGATTAGGCTTCTAAAAGAAAGACAAAGGGGGGTAGGGACCTCAACAAGAAAAGGTTCGGCCACACCAATAAGACCCCGTAAGAACAAGAGGCGAAGGACCGGGAGTCATTCCACTACTCAAAACCCTGACAGAAGCCAAACTGTTGTTCCTAATGAAGCAGAAAGACAAACTGCTGTTCCAATTGAAACAAAAGAACAGACTGTTGTTCCATTTGAAAAGGAACAATAGTGGGCTAGAGTTCATGTTAAAATTGAAAAAGATGATAAGGTGGTTCAGACGGAGGCACCACCTTCGGGAGTAATAAGGGTTATGAATTCAAAGCAGCGTAATAAGAAAGTCCAAGTAAAACTCCCAGCCTCCACGGATGCATGGAAAAAGGACCCAAAAACAAGAACCCTTCACCATCATTTGAAGCAGGTCCATCAAGAAGCAAAAAAGCTCAGGGAGCAAACGGTCCCCCGTGAAAAATATGAGGAATTACAGCAGCAGTTAAGGAACGTCAACCTGTCAGAAATCCAAGCCTTCGAAGGATGGCGAAAGGAGCAAGAGAAAGTTGCCAAGGTAACCCGTAGATGAGATGTAGTTATTAAACAAATGGATACCTTGTGTGCTCTATACAATGATGCCCTAGCATGTTGAGCCCCTGCCAAAAACTATGCCCTCTTTCTAATGGAAAGATACTTACAATTGAAAATTAAGTCCGTTAGGGCAGGTGCTCCCATAGAAATTAATACTATAAATGATTTTATAAATTGTTGTAAGCATTATGGGGTAAAAGTACAAAGGTTATTGTGTGAATTTTATCTGCATAACCTTGTACTAGAACAAGAGACCGAGCTAAACCCTGGCCCTTTTGTTGGAGATATTCAATTACAAGCATTCATTTCATTTGCAGTCAATCAAATTAAATGGCTTAAAGCCTACAATGCATTTCAGAGACAAGAAAACGGATTAGATCTATGGGTAAGAACCGAGCCTAGAGACCCAGAATAGTTATGGAGAAGTCATAGAAATCTCATGAGGACTCCAGGGTGATTGAAGCACTAGGACCCATGCATGAATCAATCATTCGGCAAGGGCTTGAGTTCTTTGCTTCTATCAAAGACCCTGCCATTGAAGCAGCTAAATTTCGATATCGAGTATCTAATCCGAACATTCAGCTCAGAAAGCCATTTAAGTATGAAAATTTCAAGCTTGCTGCTAACCGATTCCCCCTCTATGGAGAATTTGTTTTGAGGGCAGGGCCATCCTGGTTAGGATATAGGTTCCGGAGTCCAATCATTTGGCATCCTGCACCCGGATACCAAGCCTTGTATGAGATGCCCGAGGGCCAGACAAGTCATTTCTTTGATCATCTAGTTTCGCATCATGGGTGTAGGCCCCCACATGAGATTCCATCTCCAGCCTACTCCCTCACTGCTCTGCATGTCAACTACAATGTTTTCATGAGGCCATGAAAAAGGGTAAGCTGGGGGGTGTGTGGAGTACAAAGGAAGGTATGTTTCGATGGTCATTTTGGTATCTTTTCATGAAAACTCAAAAGAATTTTGCATGGGAAACTTAGATAATGATAAGAATTTATAACGAAACACGAGAGATTAATGAGAAGCACTAATAATCGTCATTTCTATGTGCAGGAGGGAGGAAAAGTGGAAGGTGGCCATTCCAAAAGTAAAGATAAAGATGAGCTAACTGTTGTCCCTTTGATGGAAGATCGAAAGCGAACCAGATCAAAACGGATCAACCCAAGAAAGGACGCGGAGATACCAACACGGAACAAAAGAGGGAAGAAGTAACGCAGTATTAATGATTCTGCGAATCCCTCAGGATCTTAGATCCTGAGGTATCGCTGTTTTACCTATTTCTGTATCTAGATGTCTCCGCCATTTCTCCTATAAAAGGGATAGCACTGTTGGCTACGGGTATGTAATTTTATTTTAAAGAAGATCAGGACTATGATCTTTATGTTATGTTGAAGACTTGAGTTCCTGTAATTTTATTGCATGCTTTAATACAGACTTGTTCACTTTTTTATCTTTGAGCCTGGATCTATCTTAAGCGGTGTACCCCTGGAGGCTAAGGGCCTAGCCCTGGAGGACACTTTCTCTTGTACTATTACGCGTGGTTTCCGTGTGGTTTTTTCATAGACATAATCTGGTAATTTGCTGTATTTTAAGAATATTCTATTACATGCTCTGTTGTAATTAACTCATTTTGTGTTCTTGAACTTTATATTGATGCTATGTTATTTTACCAATTCTTTAAGTATTGATTAATCTCTACAGGACACTGTTACTCTATTACAGAATTCTTCATGATTGTGTTTTGCATTATAACAAGTCATCTGGAAAGGTCTGTTTCACGTGGTTATCGAATGTTACTGTTCTTCATTGTGAGATGCAATCATATGCGTTTTAACAGAAGCAGATTAAGTATGTTGTGTTTCTAAGGTTTTATAGTATTATTCCATCATATAAGATTGAAGGATTGGTGTTTTGATTGGAATGATTAAATAGAATTGCAGCTTAAGGAACTCGGTTATTGCTTATTTCGACTGCTGTTCTATTTCTAAACTGCTGTTCCATTTATTTGTTGTTCCATTTCAAATTGTTGTTCCATTTCCAGATTGCTAATTTGTTGTTTCTTGAGGACGGACTTAGGCTGTAGTGGACCCCTGCATCTACTACTTGGTCCCCAGACCTCTGATCTGCTCCCATCAGTTATGAAAGGGATGTGTTATTGCTACCAAGCCCTTGGTTGATGTGCTGTTCTATTTCATTGCCATTTCCTTTATCTGTTGTTTCATTTCTATTCATGAAGAACGATCCAAGGCTGTAGCGAGCCCAGCATATGCTATTTGGCTCCCAGACCTCTGATCTGTTCTCATCAGTTATGGAAAGGATGGGTTATTGCTACCGAACCTTTGGCTGATGCAATACTTGGTGTGATTTGGTCTTTTGAAGTAGTTAAGTTGTGGATTTGCATTAATTTACTTGCTTAGCTTTTAAATAGATGTACTACAAGCATTACTCTAGCAAATGCTAAGCCTCAGACTGAGACACCCTTTGAAATAACTAGACGATCCCGGATTGACATATTACTGTGAGGTAACTAGAGGTGAAAGAGACCCTTTTTATAGCTCTACAACCTTTACCTTCATCTAACACCACATTAGATGGAGGGTAGGTAGGTGGAATGGCATGTCTTATGTCTGCAGCAGAGATTTCTTATCAGTCTATTGTTAACTTTGTTGAATCCCATCCTAATCCTTTCTCACCAGAGGAGTTAGATGGAGATGTGGCTCCGGCCTGGACCCTCGATTTAAATCCAGCTCAAGATTTCTTAGATACAGCCTTACCATCTAAGGAAGCAATCCTAGAAGCAATGATGGGCGTTGATA
Organism: Pinus taeda; assembly: GCA_000404065.3. Classification (NCBI taxonomy): domain Eukaryota; kingdom Viridiplantae; phylum Streptophyta; class Pinopsida; order Pinales; family Pinaceae; genus Pinus; species Pinus taeda. The sequence continues at coordinate 9,173 of APFE030597827.1, forward strand.
TACCATGGGATGATTGACATCATCGTTCATATTTCCTCCCTCATTCGCAATAAATTGAGTTGAGTTTGTCTGGTCCTTCTACTAGTGATGTTCATACAATTTTAAACCCTTTGGCACAACATAGTTTTTTGTTGAAGGTAACATGTCTGTTATTTCACAAACTGTACCAGTGAACATCTCTAGGAACCCTAACATAATAGAAAATGTTTTCACTGGAGCTGAATGTTCCCCTAAAGAAATTCAAATTTATACTGATCTCTTCAAAGAGTTTCTTGATGTGTTCGCTTCGTCTTATGAGGAAATGTCTGGAATAGATCCATCTATTGTCCAACATGAGATCAAGACATATGAAAATTCTAAACCTATTCATAAAAAAATTTGACTGGTTAACCCTAGAAAAGTAGCAACTATCAAATCTAAAGTCGAAAAGCTGCTAAAGGCGGGTTTCATATACCCCATTCCTCTAACTGAGTTGGTCTCTAATCTAGTCCCTGTAGATAAAAAGCAAGGAACGATTTGAGTATGTATTGAGTTTAGGGACCTAAATAAGGCTTGTCCGAAAGATAATTACCCCACACCCTTTATTGATCAAATTATTGATGAATGTGTGGGTAATGAAATTTTTTCGTTCATGGATGGATTCTCTGGTTACAATCAAATTACTATCCATCCAGAAGATCAGCACAAGACAACCTTTATTTGTCCTTGGGGTACGTTTGCGTACAAAAAGATGCCTTTTGGATTCAAAAATGCTGGAGCCACTTTTTAGTGGGCCATTTCTTATCATTTTCATGACATCAAGCACGTCATCAAAGCATATATGGATGATTTAGCTGCTTGTTATCGAAAGAGAATTGATCATCCTAAGGACCTTTGGTTGATTTTTGAGTAGTGTCATTTTTATAAAATTTGGTTGAATCTGATTAAGTGCGTTTTCGCGGTCACATTCGGTCGGTTGTTAGGAATCAACGTCTCAATAGAGGGCATTCATGTTGATCCCTTCAAGGTTGAGGCAATACTTCAGTTGCCTCCCCCGTCGTCCATACATTAACTTCAAAGTATTCAAGGAAAATAAATTTTCTTAAGGAGATTTATAGCCAATTATGTCGAGATCACAAAAGGATTTATGTGTTTAATTAATAAAGGGGTCCAGACCCGTTTTTATGGGATGATTTTGTGCAACGATCTTTTGATGCTTTGAAAAAAGCATTAAACTCTACTCCATTGTTGAGTCCACCTGATTGTAGCAGAGATTTCCTCTTGTATCTCACTGCAACAGAATCAACCATTGGTATGGTTATGGTTAGGAAGATGATGCCTTATGTGAGCATGTGATCTACTATCTAAGTCGAGGCTTGGTAGGTACTGAACTGTGATATTCTCCCATTGAGAAATTATCTTTGGCAGCTGTCCATGTTGTCCAGTGGCTTTGGCATTAAATTCTGCGTCGAATAACATTCGTATTAACAACTGTAAATATGTTTCAATTTGTTCTCAGTAGGCAAGTGATTGGGGGAAAATATAATAGATGGATTATCATTTTGCAAGAATTTGATCTCGAATTCATGTCGGCTAAATCTAAGAAATATTTAGTATTTGTAGAGTTGATATCAGAGCTACCTTGTGAGGAAGAAATTATTCATGAGGAAAGTTTTCCTGATGAACACTTATTTCTTATTTCTTCACAAGATCCTTGGTATGGGGATATCATTATATATCTCCAGACTTCAAAGTTCTTGCCCGCTTTTTCCAAAGATGAGCATAGAAAGTTGCGTCACGTCGCTAAGAATTATGTTATTATAGGTGAAACATTGTATCATCATGGGATTGATTCAATCCTTAGGAATAGTTTAACCTTGGAATAAGCCGAGTCAGTTCTTAATGATTTCCACAGTGGAGCTTATGGCAGTCATCTATCTGGGCTTGCAACAACCCAATTTTTTTTGCGAGCAGGCTAATTTTTGCCTTTGATAATTAAAGATTGTATTGAAGCGGTCAAAGGATGCCATCCTTGTTAAGTATATATTTGGAAAATGCATGCACATTCAACTCCTCTTTTCCCTATTATCACCGTCCGTCATTTCACGAAGTTGAGGATTTATTTTACTACTTGTAATCTGCCTTCGGCTGGAAATCACAAGTATATAATAGTGGTCGTAGACTACTTTACAAAGTGGGCTAGGCCCTGCCTACTTTTAAGAATGACAATGAAACAACGGCCTTGTTTTTTTTCAATCAAGTTATTTCTTGGTTTGGTATCCCTAAAGAGATTGTCACTAATCATGACAATCATTTCCAAAATCAACTGATGTCTGAATTGGCTCTCAAGTTGGATTTTCAATAGGAGCATTCATCTTCGTATTATCCTCAGGCCAATGGGCAGGTTGAAGCTGTGAACAAATCCCTTAAGATCATCCCTCAAAGGACAATTAACAAAGCTAGATCCAATTAACACATCATGTTGTATCTAGCACTTTGGACATACCGAACATTAGTTAAGACAACCACTGGCTTTACTCCTTTTCAACTGGTTTGTGGGTCAGAATATATCTTCCCCGTTGAATGTGAAATTCCTTCCCTTAAAATAGTTGTTGAACTTCTTCCAGAGACTTCTAGTCTCGAGGAGCACCTCGTTCATTTGGAGCATCTTGATGAGTAGCGTCGAGATGCCGCCACAATAAATGAAGCCCATAAAAGGAGGGTAAAATCTCAATACGATAAAGTTGTCCGTCCTAGAAATTTTTCTGAAGGTGATGTTGTCTTGGTCTACGATCAAGACAAAGATGCCTTGGGGCAGGAAAGTTTAAGTCTATGTGGTACGGTCCCTTTATAGTCAAGCGAGTTTTTAAAAAAGGAGCTTATGAATTAATTAACTTTGAAGGAAACAAGCTGGCGGAGCCGAGAAATGGGCTCTACCTTAAGAAGTACTTTGTTTAGGCTTCAGTCGAGCACTTGTTTGTATATATTGTATGTTTGTACATATCTATCTATAGGTTTTAGTGATGTTGATATTTTTGATCTGCTTTGGTGCGAGTAGGCATACCCGGAACCTTGCTTCCATGGCTTGGGTGATTAATTATCCATCTGGCCAGTTGATAGTTTCGAGAGGAGTATGTATCGATCCTGCTTCGAATAATATTGTTGAATATACTGCCGTTATTAATTTTCTATTCGAAGTGATATCTCTTGATATTGGTTCATTAGTGGTTTATTTAGACTCACAACTAGTGGTATCTTAGCCTAATAACATTTATCAGGTACAAGATCCCTATTTGTATCGCTAATTTCTGAGGGTACGATTGTTGCAACGATCATTTATTTATATCACATATGTTCACATTCCACAATTAGAAAATTCCTTAGCTGATTCTATCACTAATCAAACATTGGACTGGCATATAAATAGTTCATCAAATTAAAAGACATAAAAAATAGTTGAAGTATCATCTGTATATATGATCATCATAAAATAGCATGTATATAGATAGAGTGTTTGTGTCCAAAATAATATACAAAAATCGAGACAAAATACCTTACAAATTTTGGGCTTATGCCCATCATCATGTCTAATCATAAAAAGATCTGATCATCTATTTGGTTGGCTCAGGATGAGCAGCTAGAAAATAAACAACGACATTGGCCACACGGTGGAAGAGTCGCACCTAGTCTCGTGGTACTCCCACCATGCAACGTTACATCTCCTTGGGTAAGTCCTCTATTGATATCATGGGTATTTGGTGAGTCAGTATCAACAAGTTCCTTTGAAATTCATGGAGAACCCTCTCCGTCTCAGCTGCAGCCCCTTCGTCATCTCTTCCACAACACCTATGTCGGGGAAATCCGTCAGGTCTCACTGGCCCCACATTTGAAACATGATCATATATTTTTTAAGTGTCTTGTCTCATAAAAATGTTTTTTCATTTATATTAAAAATACAAAAAATCTTAAGAAATTCAAAAAATAAAAAATTGTTACCTATGACACCCCATTATCCATCTAGTGGTAATACTAAATCTGGATCTTCTCGGAAATCCATTCCAGCGTAGGGGTAGTCATCGACTATGATGACCTCTTGATCCCACCATGTGAAAAATTCATCATCAAAAGTCGTCTTGGGGACATCACCACCCACTAGGAATTTCATCAGGTCAGACCATCTGCCCATCCGCGTATCCCTCAGGCTGTTAATGGTTGATAGTACCTTGGGTCGAAGCCCAGGTACTTTCTTAAAGAAGAACGAGCATAATATCGTGTCGTATCCAAAATTATTTGTCTGACCCTTCTGAATGGAAGTGAGATGGTTCTTCATGTTGGTCAGTAGAGGTGTACACCAATCAAACACAGTAGTGAGGAATTCCATTGCTAGACTCATGGATACTCGTGAGGCATGATGTAAAGCAGTAGAACTGTTTACCCTGGTGACGGTAAATAGTAGGATCTTCAAGGACAAGCTCTCTACATGCTTGATTGGAGTTTGACTTCCAATATTTTCAGGATGACCAGGACAGTATATGTGGACGTAGTCTTCAACACTGAGACTACCTCTTCTCCTGTCAGTAGAATGCACTATCTCTCCCCTTCGAGAAAGACCAATAATGAAGTAAATATCTTCGATCTCGATCCTTAGGGGCATCTGATCGATCATGAATGCATCATCCTCTGCACTCCAATAATGAATCAACAACTCAAGAAATCGTGTGTTTGCTTTCATATTTGGCATTTAAAATAATTTTAGCAAGCCACAACCTCTCAAAGCATCCAAAGCATTTTGATCCTCCATTACTTGGTTATCAATGAAATTATTCTCCCTTTCTCTCTAGGTGACTGTCATCATGCCCAAAAAAGATGTTTCAAATCATTAGATATATGTTTTAACTTTTTTACTCATGCACACGCGGGTTACCTTTTTACACAGGCACATGTAGGGCCCTTGTATATGCGGGTTACCTTTATTCAACTCCTGTGTACGCAACATTGAAATTTTTAACATATTTTCCTATGGTCAAATTTTGAAAAAAACATCTAAAAAGTATCACAAATGATTAAAATCATGATAAAAGGGTTACCTAGAAGTTTTGGAGCGATTCGAATAGTTGAATTGGACGGAGGAAGGTTGTTTTAGTTTCTCTCCACAGCTCCTTGCTCAAAACACAAATGACAAAAATGTGAGCCCAAAAGTCCTTATATAGGTTGCAAAATGAAAATTATTTTTTGAAAAGTTGATTTTTATCTTATGTACTTTTTGACCTTTTGGCTTGGAGTGTCAAGAATGGGTTGTCTTTACAGGAAATTTTGGAGACTTCTTCAAGAAATCATTTTGGTCCCATGACTGTAGACCTGTCATGGCAGGTATCGTTTTCTTATTGGCATATAGGTTAGGGAATACCACTTTCTGCTGCATTTTACATACTAGCCTCCATACTGCGACATGTTTTCCATAGGGCCAACTCCATTGTGTCTTGGTTCACAAACCATTTTCACTCGCTGGGTTTAAAATCATGACATGATGGTAGAGCCAACCTTTACATGGGCATCTTAGTTAGATCCTCGCTGACATTTGTTGCCCATGCTGCTATATTGAGTAGGCTTAGGAGTCCTCTTTAGTCCTGCCATGACTTATGTGTTGAAGACTCATTATCGTTCTTCTACACTATTTTTTTTCCTTATACTCTAGAGGCTCCTTTGTGTTGAGTTGTATTACTGCATTGCATATTGACTATTTGCACCTTTTGGCCTTGAGTCGGCTTCACTTGGACTCGTGTTTAAGCCATTTTTCAACCATGTCTTCTACAAAATAAACCTTGCAATCACTTAGCCTCTGCGACTTGACGCACCCTTTTACCCATGGAAAGAGCATTCCTTTAAGTGTCCTTGACCAGTTTCGCCACCTTGCATTGAGCATAGGAATGTTCCCCTCCCAGGAACTAGAACGTCTGTTTTTTTGACACTCATTCTTTCCACTATACTATAGCATTATTTTATTCTTTTTCAAGCTTCATATAAAAGAAAAAGACAAAAAAAAATTATATATTCCAAAAAGAGCGGGAACGGACATTATTCCATATTTGATGGCAGCTAGAGTCAATTGTGTCACCCTTGAACAAAGCAATCAAAAGTAAGTCTTTCCTCCATTTGGATGGGCATTAGTTTGACTTAGGAGAGCCTTAAGCTTGTTATTGAGTGAGTACTCCTCCGATTAGTTACCTCTTCCAATCATATGGAGAGTTTTCTTATGCCCCTGCAAGACAAACTTATAAAAAGTTATCATACGCTGCCATGTAGTCACAGTTGAGTCATGCTTTTGTTCAAGGGAAGTAAACCTAAGATGGTCTCTTTGCGGTGTCCCTTGACCTATTTTTTCAGTCAATCATCCCTAGTTGTCAGCGTCATGTTCGTTATCACATTAGATATATTGGTCCTTTGCTCGTTATCATGTTCTTGTTGGCAGATCTTGCTCTTATCGACTACAACAAATTGCTCCGAGGGAAGTTATAGAGTTGCACCCTGGCCCTATTTTCATTATTGACAGGTCACCTTGTGCTCAACATCGATCAGTATCATGGGCCTTTGACTGAGTGGTTTCCCTTGTGTTCGACATCAGCTTTCATTATCACACATTGGGATTCGTGCAATTCCTTGGTTTCCATTTGACCCTATTGGTGGATTCCTCGCCTCTGTGTCAGCTTTCATTATTGGTTGGT
>APFE030597827.1:16765-39044 GCA_000404065.3 Pinus taeda
TTGCATTTCTATTTGTAAGCATATTTCAGTATTTTACATTAATGAAATGAAGTATTATTTCTACTGCATCTTTGTATTTATGGTTATCTCTATAATTTATTGCATTCCTACTTAAATCTGGATCAGTGGTATCCAGAGCGGTCTGCTTTTTCTCTGTTTTTCTTTGCATGTCCCCAACGAGGTCGGGATATAAGGAGTTAGGGCTTGAACTAGTCGAACCTTTGCAAGACCAGCCTCGCAAATACCAACGGCCTCCCATGATGGATGAAAAGAAAACCAAGGGGGTGGGAGATCCTATCAAAATCTTGCTCAAAGAAGCCCTCAAGTGACAAAGGAATGTGATGATGGACAGTTTTTCCAAGATCCTTTAGCGACTACCTAGGGGCGACGCATCGACTTCCAACAGCTACTATGGAAATGCCACACTGTTTAAGGTACAAGTTAATTTTAAAATCCCCATATTCGAGGGTTAGATAGACGCAGATGTCGTAGATAAATGGTTAAATCTACTAGAGGGTTATTTTTCTATTCATGATTTTTCCAGTCGGGAAAACATTATTTTCGCTCTTCTCAAAGTAGCCCCCGACATCAAGGAATGGTGGGAAAGCTACTGCGAGCAGAAGGATGAAAGTACATGCTCACTATTTTCAGCTGCACCCACTTGGAATTCATTCCGGTATGTCGTCAAGGAGTAGTACTACCCTATCAAAAGCTATGAGTATAAATACATAAAGTGGACCACGCTGCGGCAGGGAAGGGACCAAGATGTGCCAAAGTTCACAAATATTTTTCATACCCTTCACACATAGTTCAAGGACTCTGAGATACATTTGGTACTCAAGTACCGTGGCTGCCTACACAGATACATCCAGGAAGAGATGGAGTTCCTGAACATCTCCTCGCTCAGCACAATGTACCGATACACTGTCAAAATCAAGCAGAAGTTCAAACAAAAGAAGCAAGACTTTGGATCTATGAATCCGAAGTAAGGGAAAGGCTTCCCCAAATCATAGAACCAAGGACAAAGCCAAGATGGGGCAACCCAAGGAAACCTGTCGAAGCCGCAAGAAAAGAACAACACCATGAAGTCGAAGAAGGACACAAGAAAGTGGTGTGAGTTCCACAAGAGCCCCACTCACAACACAAGTGAGTGTCGGACCAAGCAGTTGCTAGTGGCCAAGTTGAAGGCTTCATAATCAGATGCATGTTCTGACCTTGAGTCAGAACCCGACAAGGGGAATGGAAAAGGGAAGCAGATCATTGATGCAGAGCCCATCATCATTGTTGCCACTGCCAAGATCCAAAAGAATGTGCCCGAAGATCCAGAGGAGGGGGAATGTCTTTTCCACTCATAGATGTGGGTGAAGGGTTCGCCGCTACAATTCATTGTTGACAGTGGAAGCCAAAAGAACCTCATTTCAGCAGAGGTCGTGAAGTGGTTGGGCCTACCGACTACACCACACCCGCAGCCGTACAGTATCGGGTGGCTTCACGAAGGACGATATCTCCGAGTTCGCCAGTAGTGTTGCCTTCCCTACAACATCAAACCCTTCACAAATGAGGTATTGTGTGATGTTACACCTCTGGACATTTGTGATGTATTATTAGGCCATCCATACTTGTGGAGGAAACATGTTGTGTATGAGTCAAGGCCTCGCGCTATTATTATTTCTTAGGGTAATTCATTATACAGGATACTAGAGGTAGCCCCACCTACCGCCACCTCTTTGATCGTTGTTAAGAAAGGCAGCAAGATCATCTCACAGACTACAAAATTTATTTTCTGTCTGGTTCACTCCTAAGGTAAGGGGAATATCGTTGCTACATCCATGACCCCCATGAAGGGTTCCTCCATGCAGCAGCAGTAGCAAAGGGATACGGTCATGACAAAACACATGAACATCTTCTCCTCACCCATAGGGACACCGTTGCATTATCAGGTACCACACAAGTTTCAAGTGGGCGACAAAGTCTGGTTGCATCTGCAGAAAGAACGCCTTACAAGAGCCCATCAGAAGCTCAGTCCATTCCGACATGGTCCTTATAGCATTACCAAGGTTGTGGGAAACAATGCTTTGGATCACAACATTACTCCATTCCTTCACTTGCACTGGTTGTTCAATGTGGAACGCCCTCAACCATGCTTCCCACCATTACTGGACACATCAGAGATTGCAGAACAACTCACCAGGGACCAAGTTCAACAGATGGAGGAACTCAACGCAATGGGGACCATTGCTTCCTAAGGGGGGAGGAATTGTCCAAGTGGATGTTGGTGGCCATCAACCTATCCCACTTGGACCCCCACAACTATCTCTTTCAGTTTCTCAGTTTCTGTAATTGTAGCATAATTTACTATTTTTAGCATTTTTTTGGGTCCTGAACTTCCAGAGCCATTTTGAGGCCCTAAACAACGTTTTTTGGGAAATTTGGGAGCAACATGGGTCCATGGGCGAATGTTACTCTTCCCAAAGTTGTAATTCTTGGATATATCTTTCTAACAAGCTATTGTACACGTCAAATGGAGATTGGGTGCCAAAGTTACGACCCCAAGAATTTGATGTACCAACTTACAAAAATGGGGCCCACAATTTGGCGTTTCATCTTCTAGGGTTAGGTTTTTAGATGTTTAAGGTTTTCCATTGTTTCTCAACAATAAAATAGGCCTTGGAGCCTCATTGTAACACAGTTCAGAGGCATGTAGCTGAGACATCTCTTCTTAGAGATAAGCTACCATCACCCTAGCTGTTTTAATTCCATTTCTGTTTGTAAGCATATTTCAGTATTTTACTTAATGAAATGAAGTATTATTTCCATTGCATCTCTGTATTTATGGTTACCTCTATAATTTATTGCATTCCTACTTAAATCCAGATCAATATTCTTTCGCTATCAACAGTGGGAAAACACCATTTTCTCCTGATTGATAGATTCTTCCAAGTGTTCAACTACAGCTCATTTATTCACACTTGTTAAATTGTATGGGGTACCTTGACTCTCATCATCATTATTGGTGAGTAGCCTTGCATTTGTTAATGGTATACATCAATGTCTGGTAATAAATTATTTCTCACATGGTCAATTTCTGATCATTTATTTCCATTGTGTAGAAATGTACCACGGCAGTCGATGAAGACATCGGGCTTGCATCAACATGTCTTGGTTCACTTTTCAGTTTCTCCTATTTTTGCTAGTTGACACCATCCACCTTATATATTGTAGTTCATTATAGCGATATCTTATATGTTGGGACTTGAGTTGTAGTGTAGTACCATTTATTCCATCATGTTCACTTGGTACTATTTGGATTAGTTTATTGAGTGTAGTGATCAACGTCATACTTCAACATCATTGATCAGCTCTTTATGTGTGATATTCAAACATGTACTTTCTTGATTATGATCAAATGATCCATTATTTTTTTTTAGTTCCTTCATACTTGTATGCATATTGGATCCACTTTTGTACTTGACATGTGAACATGCTTTACTATTTCTGAGCATGGGTAAGCCTGCCTCAGACATCAGATTCTTTCTGATCTCTTTCGCTGGCTTGATAGGCTGAATTTTGGTGAACTCCTCCTTGGTCTCATCATGATTCCTTTTATACATTTAATACATTTTGGCCATCATGTACCCCTTCTGACCTCATATATTAGAGGGCATCTGTTATAGCACCATTTACCACTCTTGGCAGATCTGATTCTCTGATTATGGCCTAGGGCAACCCTTCTTTCCAGACTTGGTCCAAAATCTAAAAAATAGTTTTTTATTCCCTATATGCTACTTTCGCTGTGATAAAAGTGTGTACACACTGGTCAGCATATACCCAACCCACGTACATATGTTAAAAGACTTAAAAAAATTAAATTTCCTTAATTTCGGCCGGAGTTCATGGGTTTTACTTATTGTTCCCCTCCTATTTCTTGTGGCCCAATTGTTTCCCAACTTAAAAAAATAATTTGGAGAAGTATAAATAAACCTCCATGGGAAGGCCTTAAACGAGAAGATATGAGATATTGTTACTATGGTGAGATTATCCCTGATTGATTCTGACGAAATCCCTGTGCCTCCTGCACTCCCCAAAGCTTCAGGAAACCCTTGTTTCCATGTTGGATATATCCTTCATCTTTCTTGAAGATATCCTTGTATTGGTAATGGAGGAAGATTGCTGAGGCTAGAAAAGGACGGATCCGGAGGAAGGTTCCCCTTGGAGCCGGAGAAGGACTCAGGTCATATTTCTCCACTTTACTCATAGCTAACTTCAATAAATGAATGATGTTATGTTTCTGATATTAGATGTGTTTATGCATCTATTTATATTGTAATTCATTTATGAATCTTACATTGATGTGTAATTGTTCATTCATTCATATGATTTAAATATAATATCATGAACATGCTTTATGTTTCTACTGCTGTATATGTTTCATTTGAATAATTTCCAGGTTTTGAAGATATCAAGAGAAGCTGAGGGTTTGCACCCTGTGGGATCTACTCAAACGTAGGACTCCTTAGTAAGGACACTCTTACACAGTTCAGTAGAATAAGCATTTAGGTTGATTTCTTGAGCATTTATTGTTGTGGTTTTCCCTTTGCTCTGTTGGGGTTCTCAACCCAAGACCCTAGGGTGGTCTCACCCACAACAATGGCCGAACTTCAAAAACCATCATCATATTGGTCTTTACCCAAGACTTCTAGGGCTCTTGAGCATTTGTTCCAACCAAGCCTTGGGAAATAATGGAAATTGAACTTTACTAGCATGTTCTTCCATGTTCTAATTCCTTTCATTGCTACTGCTAATTCTTGTAGTCGATTTCAACCACCCAACCCGAGAATTTCCCATGATTTCCTATACCAAGCACAAAACTACCATTAGATAAAAATAAATTAAAATAAATTCAAACCATACCTCATTGTTGGCCCTTCAATAAGGTATAATTGCAATTTTTTTCACTTCCTATCACACCAAGTCAAACTAACATCTTTGACCAAATAATCATATATAAACATATCACATCAGGTTAGCTAAAAAAAAAACCATCATAGATCAAAATCATAACTCACATGTAACCATCATTAACCGAAATCATAGATCATATGTAATCATAATAGACTAGAATCATAAATAACATGCATACTTAAACTGAAATAAAATACTGATACTTATCCTTTAGTCAATCCTTAGCTTCTACCTTTGTCCTTATTTTTTACGTGCACCAGATCCGTGGCCACATATGACAAACACCCAGTGCTTTCTCCTCAACCATCTGCACATACACATAGTGTGCATCAAACACATACAACCACACATGATGTACAAAACCATGCACTATGTGCATCTACACCTTACCTACAACTCATACACCTACACCTAGGGTATAATACAACACATATGTACACCTACACCCGGTATATGACAACACATATACATACACATAGTACAACATAATGAATACATATGTCATAATACCGCGACTACACAATGCACATACATAGTACCACATGTCCGCAAGACAACATGTACGACATGAGCACAATACCACATGTACACCAATACCATATGTACAACATGTACACAAAACCACTTGCACAACATGTGCACAACATCACATGTACATGAAACCACATGCACAATGCATACACAACACCACATGTACATCATGCCACCGGTACAACGTGTACACAATACCACATGTACATAGTACCACATGTAGGACATGTACACGACACCACATGTACACATCACCATGTGCATGACATGTACACAACACCACATCTACAACATGTACATGGAACAACATGCTCACATCACCACTTGTACAATCATGCACACAACACTATATGCACATAGAACCATATGTACAACATGCACACAAAACCATATGTACATAACATTACATATACAACATGTACATAACATCCTATGTACACAACACTGCATATCCAACATGCGCACAACACCATATGCACACAACACCACATATCCATCATGCACACATTACAATATGTATGCACCACCTCATATCCAACATGTACATAGATCATATATACCCACTCTGCATATGCAACATTCACGTGACGCTACCTATACCACCCTGTACATAACATTGCATAAAAAACATGTACACACACTATATATACACAACAACACATGCGCATAACATCACGTACGCAACATGTATAACATATACAACATATGCACAACAATAATACCACTCATCCAAAATTACACTGTCTTTACCAAGCAACCTTGCTTCCACCGTCTTATCCATGCTTGTCCCAGCATCCCACAGATCACACTAGTTTCATTTCATTGATGTATCCTTTAGTATAACCTGTCCATAATATAGACATAATATAATCACATAATATCAACTCAGAACCACACGATACTAACCTCATATATTTGTCATTACTACTCTTCCACTTGATTCCTCATAAACCAGGAACCTCTTCATTCCATTCACCTACATAAGCAATCATTCTTCCACAAGAATGATCCCTAATGACCCTGTCTGAATGTGACATAGATACATGGATACTTACACACATATACATAAACGTTAGCATAAACTATCATGATCCTATCAGACAACGATATGCATACATACACATACACACATATGAACATCAACATAAAATAATAATGATCTAGTCAGTCAACGAAATACATACATACATATGTACATATAAACATTAGCATAAAATAATCATGATCCATGATTACTCTATTAGACATGACCTACATACATACATGCATGCATACACATATAGGCATAATCATAATCATGATCACAACATAATTACTATATATCATAAGGTCAAGGTTAAGATAACTCCCTTTATGCATTCAACACATGTGCAACATAAAGAAAAACAGTTCCCAACATAGCCAAGGCATATGGTGCCCCAAATCCATTCACCTTACCTTTCTTGATTACCTTTCCCATGACTATGATGCCATCATCCATTTACACCAATGGACCCAACTAGTCCAACTGGCTGTCATACTCTTGCCTTCAACTGCCCTTATACATGCACCGAGCATCATCCAGGTCTTAACTTACCTGTCAAGTACCACACAACCATCTCCAAGCTCCATTAACTTTCCTCTTTCCAAAACCAATTCCCAAGACTCAAAGCATAAAAGAAAAGACAGGAAAGAAACAAGAAGACGATAGAAAACCAACAACAATATGACACCACAAACAAAGTGGCATGATCATGCACTATACATAACAAAACTGCAAATCAAGCGCAAGAAAATCACAAAATACCAAAATAAAAAGACTAACAATAGACACATGAATCAATTCCCATGGTTCCCAATTCTTCCAAAGGAAATCTTAACCCGAGCCTTCTTCGAGATTTCATGGTAGTCTCTTTTCCATGCAGTCCCCTGCATCATATTGCCTTGAACGCATAACTGTCAATGCATAAATAAACATAACAACATTCTTGTTACCTTACCTTGTTTTTCCAAGCACATTTCCTTGTAACTGAACATGTCCATGCCATCTATTAAGGGATCCAATTCCCTTGACGAATCCGTCCATAACTGGAAACCAGTTGATATACCTGTCAAATACATGTTCAAGGCTAAGAAGACTTCCTGTATGCAAACACTCATTTGTTTCAAATTTGGGTTTCCAAACATAGCCAAAGGAATTTTTGCCCAATTCATTTCTTCTACTTTTTTCCTTGCTGCAATCAAGTCTTACTATGTACTATCACATCACCCAATTGTTAGTTATGTAAACATATCAACTATTACCTTGTCATGCTAATACCAATCATGTTTCCTGCATTTTTCACACATGTCAATCACATATTCCAAATATCAAGACAATCCTATCTATCAATTTGAAATCAGCCTTTACTAAGACTAACAATCATGTCACAATCCATAGTCAACTCATAGTCATTAGTCATAATGCTACAACTATCACCTACTTACACTCAAGTACATGTCAACTATCTCAACACATATGTATCAGTACAACCAACTTAAAACAATATCATTTTGGCAAGAAACCTTATAGACACACACTCATATCATTCAAGTAATTAAACATTCAGACAACAGATAGATGACATAACAAACACTAAACACTCAAACACCAAATAAACAACATAATAAAAAATTCAAGCACGAAGTATACAACATAAGCATGCTTATACCATAATGTATCTCAGGGGAGGCTATCTTATCTGCACAATCAATCCAAATTAGCATGAATCAACTCAAACATAAATAAGGTCATGATATCCATAATAGTCACTAGCTAATAGGTTCACATCATAAACTCAAACAATTTTCATTCATGCATAACAATCACAAATGCACCATCAGTCTATATTAGTATGACATAATATCAAAATATATTAACTCATACCTAAATGTCATAACCATGATCATCTGCATAGGTCAATCCAACATAGCATGATACATATAACATCAAGATCCTAATGTAATAACTCTAATCATCATGTTACTAGCATATAATAAAAACAAGTTATATATCATGCTCATCAACAAAATAGAACCTAATCATCAAGCTAACTATCATATAACAACAACAAGTTAACTTATAACATACTCATCAACAACATATAACATAATCATCAAGTTATCTAACATAAAACAACAATAACAATGCATATAACCACGATTACTATCATTCATGACTATCTAACACATGTGCTTATGACTACACTAATCAACTAGCATCTATCATGCTTTTAATGCTAACATCAATAATATTAAAGACATACACATAACCATAATGAATATAACAATCCTTAACCTACATACCTGCATGCCAAACATACAACCTATAGGATGACGTGCTCTTGCCTCGAGGTCCAATGTTGCAACTTCACTTTGATGTTCTGCATCTCTTGCTCTATCTCAACCAACACATTGCACCATATCATACCAATAGCATAACGATTACCTAATTGCATACAATGACCTCATGCACAACAACCTTCACCATGAAAATGCATGCATAACAATGTATACACACCGACATTCATAATAATGCGTATACACCCATACACTCACGATGACACACCCCACAATAACACCATCAACCTTCACATGGCAACATCACAACAACCATGATCAACACCATGCAAATGAAACAAGCACATGGTCCTACAACACAAGAGCCACACATGCAATTGATACGAATTCATGAACAGCACACAACCCATCCATTTTGAGTGGTGAACCATGCTCTGATACCACTCTGTAACACCCATCTCCCACATCTACCCAAGTAACTAGCCAACCGGGGTAAACATGTGAGGAGAGGCCACTATGACATGATTTGCCTTCCTAAGTCATGTTAAGGAAGTGGAACTAATGGAAACACACCATACAAACATCTAACATCGACATTAGGACCCTCAGGAACCAACCCAATCTTTCTGCCAACTAGCCCCTGGGTCCCACTAACATTTTGGACTACTTGACCTCTAGATGCTCTCATAGGTCTGCAAGCCACTGTCTAGTGACTCTTTTTGTCAATGTTGTGCTAAACGTCCCCGAGATTTGAGCTACCTTTTCAGGTCCATATCCCAGTTCACTGCCCAGAATTGAGTCACATCTTAAGAACAATAAAATAACAAGGAAATGACAGTATAAATGCAATCACTTGAATAAGACCTTGACTGTACACCTACTAGCCATGATAGGCATTTCCTCAAACATATCGTGAAAATGTAATCTACAAGTATAAATAACAGATCTGAGAATAGGGTTCTCATACTTAGCCGAGAATCGCTAAGTAGCATTGGTGCCTCAACACATCAACTTCCATTTCATCGATTAGGTCATAGATACATTGTCCATTCATTTACAAGTAAAAACATGATGAGAGCCATACAAAGCTACTATCATAAAACACATCTATAACCAACATAATAGCAACAAAAATACCAATGAAATCACAACCATATAAACCTCAGCCTTCAACGCACTCTGATATGCTTCCTCAGTGTTATTCGGTGACAAAATACTGATTTCATAAAAAATATCCAACCTTAGCCCATTAACATTCCTAGCTATCCTTTCTGCTGTATCCTATGTATATCTGGTTCACAAATTCACTCGATAGAACTCCTCTATATATTCCCTCACCGTCAATCCTTTCTGTTTCAGATTCTACACCTACCTGTGCAGCGCAATATTATAGTCCTTTGGTAGAAATCTGCCCTTTAACTTGGCCACCATCCTTGACCACGTTTTGATTGGCAGCTTATTCAATCTTTTCCTCTTGCTCTAGACACTATCCCATCATAGGGCTGCGTGTCCCTTCAATTTTGTCGCAACGAACCTTACTCTGTGGTCTTCGCTGATTTCCTCACACTCAAAATACTTATCCATCTTGCTGATCCAATCTAATAAAACTCCAATAGACAGACTGTCGTCATAGGTTGGGAGTTCTCGCTTGGGTTTACTACTTGCTACTAGAACAGATCTCAACAATCTCACTTCTGGGCTCTCACCTTCTGGTCCATCTACTGCTGCTTCAAGTTCCTCCTCGCCTGCATCACCTATCTGCAGGTCTCTTCTTCTCCCTGCCTCCACTGCCTCCAAACGGGTAGCAAGAACTCAAATCTCCTCTCTCAACCCTTCCTCTCCCAATTGTCGAGCACCTCTACCATGACCTCGCCTTCCTCTTTTCATATCCTCAATCAATTTCTCTTGCTCTGATACCACTTTGATGGCACCTAGCCCAACAATTTTATAAAACTATAATAGGGTGATGATTTTTTATGTTTGACTAATGTATGGGAACGATTCTGTAATAGTTGCATGGTTGATTAAATCATATGATAAAGTTGATACGTATGAAATGCAAAGGATATTTTAGCTCTCGGTTGATGTGGAATTTAATGAGTTCATAATGGGCAGTACTTGCCTGGGTGTTTGCGCTTCCCGCTCGTTCCTAGACTCTTCTCCCTTGTTCGTTAGCTCTTCTGGTCATTTTCTATAGTTCGTCGAGGGTTTGTTCCCTGGCTCTGCAAGCCTTAATAGGCAGTTATATTGTATGTCGTGGGTGTTTCTGGTTGTTCGTCAATGTATTCATGTTGGTGTTTGCTCCTTGGTCTGTAGACTGTTCTCGCTTGTCCAACGATGGCTTAGGTAAGTCCTCTGTTGAGCTTCGACTTCTCTCCATTACGGTGTCTACAGGCTGCTTTATATGAACTCCGGCAATGGTATTCTTATTCTGGTTGGCATTTTCAACGGTTTCTTGTTCCGAGGTTGGCTCAATGGCTTCCTTCGGCTTCCGACGTGACACGCATGTATTTACTCTGTCTTTGCTTCAACTTTCAAATCTTTCTCCCTCAATCTCTAACCGTGCTTGCTCCTTATTCGCCACAATTAATCGTTACTGTTGCTGGAACGCCCATCTGTGGCACTACTGCAAACTCTAAGGTAACGGATTACAGTTTCTTTTGACAATTCGGTCTTTTTCTCCCTCGCTCTATATTTTCTTTCCTGTTGCGATGTATCGCTCACACTAAGAAATGTTGGTTCTACACGTGCTAAGAGTTGCAGTGAGAGAGTTTGGCCATGCTCATCTTGGTTTTGTTTGGTAGGCTCTGCCTCTTCTCAATTCTTGTTAGTTCTTTGTGTGGGTCTTTTAACTTTGGTATCCAATGGGTATTGGTATTTTCCTTTGGTTTGTAATTGTTAAGCTCCTCCAAACCCTCGCATAGGGTTTCATCGTTCTCTGTCTACGCGTGTTCGGCTGTATTTATATTTCGTAGTCAAAACCCTCTCCCACGGTTTGTACTCTAGGGTTTGGACGTCCACGGTTTTATGTGTATACAATCGAGTTCTATGTTTCTATTCCATGACCCCTTACGGTTTTGGAAAGGAGAACAATTCAGAACGATGTAATAATATGAAATTTAATTTATCTCGGCTCGTCCATGACTTGCTTTCTCTAGTCTCGTGATTAGAACTGTTGTTATGTATATTCGGTTTGTTAATTGAAATGTTTTGTGTTGCTTTGCCAAATACTGTAGACGTGCTAATGATTTTATAGAATAATGAAAGTTTCATTTGGACTTGATTTCTTGGCCGGTAACAGTTCTCGTTATGCTCCTCCTCGTTTTGTCTTCGTTCAATGTTATAGAAAGACCACAAACTCTAGTGTTGTTTCTGTTCTTTAATATTGTTAATTGAATTGGTTATTCCTCTTGGGAAACATAAAAGAAAATACTATTTTATAGAATATGTAGTTAGTGGCTATATACTCAAACAACTTTCAATCGAACTCAGTAAATGAAAATAGACACATAGATGGACAACAATCTCGATTTCTCTGTTGCTATTTTTTTTTTATTTGAGTGCGAGTGGTCTTGAACTGAACCCCTCCATCATTTACTCCTGTTACATTTATAGCTTTCCTGTTAGAGTTTAATGAAAATGTACAGTTGTTTTTCAGTTAAACTTTTACAGTTATTTAGTTGCTAGTCATTAGTGCCACATTAGGACAAGATTTTTTTTCCACATACATTGTCGTTTTCCTTTTAAAATAACAGAATAATCTTGACTTGTTAACAAGAGACAAATGATTATTCCTAAGTGTTCAACTACCTTTAACTAAGTGAAAAAGAATAAAATTAAAATCCCTACCTACTTTCGGGTCAACCAACATAAAGACTAATAAAAGTAAATTCAACATTTCTTTGACCGGGCAGAGACTTCACCCAGTCATGGTGAGCTAGATGATAAAAGTAAATTCAACTTTTCTGTGACCGACAGAGACTTGTCATGGTGAGCTAGATGCTCCTGTTTTGCTTTAAGTTTTTTATTTGGGATATTTGGTTATGAAAAAATAAAATGATTTATGAAAAACTTGAAATGACTTTAACCCAAGTAATTATAAAAATAAGGTTTCTTAAGGGGAGTTAGAAAGCTACTAAAGAAAAACATAAAAAGGTGGAGCGGTGGGATTTCTTTAAGGGGGCTGGTCAAATCCTAAGAAAAACATAAAAAGCTCAAGTAGTGGGATTTCTTTAAGGGGGTTGATCAATGAATCCAACATATGTGTAGAGCAATAGTTATTTTTTTTTTGCAAGTTATCTTTTTTTATTATATATTTAACATATTAAAGAAATAAATATGTTGAACTTTAAGCTTTGTAATTTATCTTTAGAAAAAAAGACAAGAAATCAAGATAGACAGACAAGAAATAAATTTGTTGAATTTTATGCTTTGAAAGTATTTTTGAAAACAACACTAAGTTGAATTTTATGTTTTGAAACTATTTTTGAAAACAACAATAAATTAACTTAGATAGATAATTGGAGATTTCAAAATGTTAATAATTTAACCAACCATAAATATGAAATTTAAATTTTGATATTTACTCTACTCAAAAATCAAATACAATATCAAAAAAAGTAGATAATGTTTTTTTTATCCATATTTATAAAGAATTCAACCCAAAATAGAATAACAATCTAAATAAAATATTTTATTTATTGTTATTAAAAGAGAAACATACATCCTAAATACTGAAAAGTAGTTTTTCAATTAAAAAAAATGGTTTCAAAACCTATTTCTAATTCGTATCAGGATATAAGTTACACCAAGAATTATGTATTACTCATCTGAGCCATTTTGGTTAGAGATGCAGTTTTATACCTCCGTATTTTGAAATATTACCGTGAAGAAGTAAATAATTAATGTCGGCTCAATGAAAATTTGAATGCACTCTCTTAAAACTAATATAAATATACACGGCGTTGAGTCATTTGTCCTAAATTCAAAACGCTAATCGATGCGATCTTCTGAAAAGGTGAAGCCTGTGAATATTTTGAACGAAAGGTGAAGCCTGTGTAAGAGCAAGAACAATAACGAAGACAAGGCCGTAGCACTGCGAAACATGGCAAAGAGTAAGAGCAAAAACAATACAGAGGTGAAGAGCAAAAACAGCAGCAAAGGCAATCTTATAACGCTCGAGGAAGGACGGTCTATTGTATACAAGGGTATCATAAAGTTGAGAAACATCGTGGAAGGAGTTGAGGGGTGTGTTGAGTTTACTCCAGAGGAGTATATCGATCTTTACACAACTATATGCAACATGTGCAGGCAAACTCATCCTCATAACTATGCATATGAGTTGTTTGACTTATACAAGAAATCCATTGAAGAGTATCTCACAGATATTGTTTTACCGGCTTTAAGGACACAGCAGGATG
Organism: Pinus taeda; assembly: GCA_000404065.3. NCBI lineage: Eukaryota > Viridiplantae > Streptophyta > Pinopsida > Pinales > Pinaceae > Pinus > Pinus taeda. The sequence goes on from APFE030597827.1 coordinate 30,997, forward strand.
ATTTGTTGTTGTTAAGAGAACTTGTGAGACGTTGGGAAATTTACAAGGTGATGTGTAAACGGCTGTCACACTTTTTTAATTATTTGGATCCTTGTTCTAACTATGGAAACTCTAACTATGTGTCCGAGGTATGTTATAAAGCTCATCTCTCCAGCTTTACAGCGAGGAGTTTCCAGGAACTCATCTTCAAAAAATTAAGAGACAATGTGGTGAATTCTGTTATTGTTCTTGTTGATAAAGAGAGGGATGGAGAACAAATTGACAGCGCATTATTGAGGAACGCTGCTCGTTGCTTTCTGGAAATTGAACATGATGAAATGTCGGAGATCCCAAGATCCTTTAATGGACAAACTTATTATGAAAAAAAGTTGTTGAAAGCTGCTGCTGCTTACTATTTTCAAAAGGCTGCTTCGTGGTCTGTGGAGTATTCTTGTCCAGATTATATGCTGAAGGTGGAGCAATCTTTGAAACGTGAGATGGAAGTCATTGCCCCGTTATCTGTGTCCCAATCCCCAGATTATAATTCCAACTATGATTTCCAAAGGATAATAAGTAAAGTAAAAGATGAACTCCTTTCCACTGAGTATGCGATCAATGTTCTGCAAAATGAGTGTTCAGGTTGCCATGTCTTACTGAAGGAAGAGAAGATACATGATCTTTACAGGATGTACATGATGTTCCGTGAAATACCTAAAGCTTTGGAACTCATAGTAAATAGCTTTGGTGAACATGTAGTTAGAGAAGCGACAGCATTAGTTAAAAAACAAGAGAAAACCATAAGCAAAGATTCACATGAAAGAGATAATATAGGTGGCCAGAAAGAACAGTTGGCATTTGTTCAGAAAATTATTGAATTGCAAGACAAATACTCGGATTGTGTAAAGAATGTATTTCAGAACAATGAGCGTTTCGATGAGGTTTTACATAATGCACTTTGGTCAACCTGCAACATTGGAGTTGCAGGAAGCAGAAGCGGCCCAGAATTGCTGGTTACATATTGCCCTCTCCTTGAGAAAGGTGGGGCTAAAAATTTATGCCATGATGATATTGAGGGTAATCTCGAAAAGGTGGTGAAAATTTTGGCTTGTGCCAGCAATAAATTTCTTGTGGCTGAAATTTATAGTAAGAAACTAACTCTTAGACTTCTGTTTGACACGAGTGCAAATGAAGATATCGAACGGAGTACAGTGTCGAAGCTAAAACAGCACTGTGGTCAAGAATATACATCAAATTTAGAGGCCATTCTAAAAGATTTAAGCAGAGCAAGGGAGGACCAAAATAAGTTTAAGGCATACCTTGATAATAACCCAAATATACATCTCGAAATTGATTTCAGTTTTAAAGTGTTGTCTCGTAGAATTTTGCCGAGCGGCAGATTTTCTGAAATCAATCTTCCTTTAGAGCTGCTCAAATGTGTAGAGGTATTCCAAGAGTTTTATTCTACACAAACTGAAAAGCGGAAACTTACTCGGATATATCCTGTGGGCATGTGTGAAATTGTAGGTTGGTTTGAAGCGAACACTCCAACAGAAATGATAGTTACAACTAATCAAGCACCGGTGTTGCTGTTGTTTAATGACTCTCCAAAGTTGAGTTATTCAGACATCAAACATCAATTGAATTTGCCAGATGAAGATCTAGTTGCAGTCTTAAACTCACTTGCATGTGGAAAATATAAAATTCTTCTCAAACAGCCCAACAATAGAACATCTACTGTAGCTGACAATTTTGAATTCAACCACAAATTTAGATCCAAAGAAAGGAAGATTCGGGTTCCATTCCCAGAGGTTGTTGAAGAGAGTAAAGTCTCTCAGCGTGTTCATGAGAAGAATCAACGCTTTGTAATTGATTGCTACATAGTTCGCATCATGAAGTACCGAAGAATTTTACTTCAAGAACAACTGGTGAGTGAATGCATTGAACAAGTGAGAACGCTAATAAATCCAGAGAAGCAAGCGATAAATGAAAGGATTGAAAAATTGATAAAAGACGTTTACATCGAAAGAGACGAAAAGGATGCTCAAAAATTAATATATGTGCCGTGACAAGGCCTGTATTTAGAATCATTTGGTATAAACCTGACAATGTTATAATTTTTTCAGTGTGAAGTGTTTAAATAAGTGTTTAAGAAGCACAAAATTTATAATAAACATAAACTGATTGATGAGCCATTCTTTTTTAATATGTTTTAGTTTTCCAAAATATTTGAGTGCGACATTTCGAAACGCGGCATCTCATTTAATAAGCTGCATATTGTCGAGTTCTATCAAATCAATATTTTCATATTGTTGTAATTTTTATGAGTGATACATACATTGCTATGGATTTGGGTTGGATGTGAATTTTTTCAAATGTTTATTTATTGTTGGAAGAGTTTTCATGCTCTACTATGCTGTTTCTTTGTAAATTTTTTTGCTAAATAAATTAATAAGGGACAGGTTCTCTTGATTATGTATTAAAAAAAATTAAACTATATGTCATCATCATCAAATAAATGACCTGTTATGGACATTCTTATATTTTGTGACTTTTGTGTATTTATATTAGTTAAAAAGGGAAATTTTCATGATTGTTGAGTCATTGTAGATTTACATAACCACTTAGCTATGAGTGTAGTGGATAATAGAACAAGATCTCAACATGATAAATCACTCTTCTTTCTTTCGTTCAATTATGGACATATAGATATCACTTCATGTGAGAGAATGGATTTTCTCAATAGGTAACCTAGTCAATATATTTGGGTTTTGGCTCTCACAAATATTCAAGGAGATTATAATGGAGTTTCACCCATACATGCAAGGTAGAGGTAGGTGTATTTGAATGAAGAGGCAATAAGTGTAGCAAAACTTGGGGTCATCCTTCAAAGTTATTAATGTATTTTGTCATTAAGGTTTTTGAAGTAGATGATGTAAGCCCTTTTAGAACAAAAACTAATAGTGACAACTTGGGTCCAACTTACTTGTATCCAAAGCATTCCATTTGTGTGGGGACATATGCCATAAAATCAATAGGGCTTGCATGATTTTAGATTTTATTTAAACCATTTTCATAACTCCTTATATAATTATTGAAAGGGTGATAGCTCAATGGAAGTCCACCTCCCTTAATTATCAATAATATTATAGTTTTTTTAATTAAAGGTTTTTTATATTGATTTATTTCAATGGTATGATATTTTATTGTCTCTAGAGATTATGTAGTTAGGATTAAAGCCATGATCTCTATAAGGACAATATGTCTTTAATCCTAACTCCAAGAGAAGATAATGAAATTGTCTCTATAAATTACTAATGGCTGAATTTTATAGTGAGAAACTAATTCACAAAAAAAAATGTTACTACTGCAAATGAAGATAAAGAACACAGTGCACTCTCTGATTTAAAGTAGCCTTGATTATACATAATATTAAAGAGTTGTAGGTTGGCGTGAAGCCAACAAACCAAGCCAATATAAATGATAGTTACAAATTATCAAGGAGTCTTGTTGATGTTGTTTAACCATAAATCAAAGATCAATTGAATTTGCTAAATGCAGATCTTGTTGTAGTCTCAAACTCACTTATATATGTAGGGTACAAAATTCTTCTCAAACACCCCAACAAGGTTCTAGTTCGAGAAGTTGTTGAAGACATAAAAGGCACTCAACATATTCATCATAAGAATCAATGCCTTTTAATTGATTTCTACATAGTTGCCATCTTGAAGAACCTAAAAGTTTTACTTCAAGATGAACTAGTGAATGAATGCATTGAACAAGTTAGAACAATAATAAAGCAAGAGAAGGAAGTGATAAATGAGTGAATTGAAAATTTGATAACCCTTTTGTTGTTGTAACAAGGCTTTTTAGTGGATAAAGTTTATTAATTTCCTTACCAACTTGTACCATTTGATTACCATTTGATTATTATTGTATTAGGATTCTATTTAAATTATATTGTTGACATTTAGTTTTTTTTGTTGCCTCTCTCAGTGTTCATCAATTTACTAGCTTCCCATACACATATAAGATTATTCTTTTGTTAAGATTTAAGAATTTATTTTACTATCAATTATTTCCATCATTCACTCCCTCTGTTAGGTTCTTGGTCAACATCCAACTTAGGTGCAAGTAGGTAGTCTATACTAATCAAGTAATTAATTTCCCAATGTATTTGGTATAATCAATTAAATATTAATTCCTTACCAATGGTATTGTTTATCCTTTTTTTCCCAAGGTCTAGAAAAAGGAGGATTTGCAGGGTTATAGTTGGAGAGGTTGTTGAAGACATAAAAGGCACTCAACATATTCATCATAAGAATCAATGCCTTTTAATTGATTTCTAGATAGTTGCCATCTTGAAGAACCTAAAAGTTTTACTTCAAGATGAACTAGTGAATGAATGCATTGAACAAGTTAGAACAATAATAAAGCAAGAGAAGGAAGTGATAAATGAATGAACTGAAAAATTGATAACCCTTTTGTTGTTGTAATGAGTCTTTTTTTTGTGACTCACTTCATGAAGAGGCCTTTTAGTGGAAAAAATTTAATAATTTCCTTATCACAGAATTTTTGATAGATTCAGTAAAACCTGATTCCCCTTGAAATTCAGAAAACCAGAGCCTCTTTAGGAAGATTATCCTTAGATTGTACATCTAACCTCTTTCATATTTATACCTAACCCTTTTCCTTCTTTTCTCTGTACAATAGTCTTGATGATGAGTCTGGGTTTTAGACTCTAAACCTTGACCATACAAAAATGAGCACTGTGGAAAATCAGAACTCTTCTCAAAAACCACACCACAGTAATGTTCAATCCAAAATTTCCTTACCAATTTGTTTTCATCACTCAGTAAACCTATAGAGACCTATACAATTTGATTACCATTTGATTATTAAGGTATTAGAATTATATTTAAATTATATTGTTCACATGTAGTTTTTTTGTTGCCTCTCTAACTCTTAGTCAATTTATTAGCTAAAATTTAGTAAAGTTGGATTCCATGCATTTCGAGCAATCATCTTAGATAATTCCAATTATAATATACATTTTCTTAATCTTAAGTGTTCTATACTCCTATTCAATTTAAGGCTTCCTCGATACACCAACACACCATACATTTTGGCCTTATGTATTATAGGGTTACCAATGTATTCTAATGAATGGAGGTTTCACAATGCTTCTCTAGTCTAGTTCCTTTTTCTTTCTCATTTGCTTCCCATACACATATAAGATTACTCTTTTGTTAAGATTTAAGAATTTATTTTACTATCAATTATTTCCATCATTCACTCCCTCAGTTAGGTTCTTGGTCAACATCCAACTTAGGTGCAAGTAGGTAGTCTATACCAATCAAGTAATTAATTTCCCAATGTATTTGGTATAATCAATTAAATATTACTTCCTTACCAATGGCATTGTTTATCCTTTTTTTCACACTTACCTCCTCTTTTAATAATCCATATTGTATTTTTGGTTTGAAACATTCTAATCCCATAAACTATTTGTGGAAACACAAATTGTTTTTTCTCCATTTAATGAGAGAGTCTTGAAAATAGAACAAATAACCATGCGGATAACTATAAACTTTTCAAGGTGATTCTATCTGCAACACCCCTCCCTCTTTCTTAACATAGCCATAAGTGATTAATAATTATTTAGCAATGTGGAACTTAATATTTTACTTCATTTACACACGTATGTATCTCCTACCTTGTTTAGCCATATACTTCCTTAATATCACAAATCACAAATTCCTCGATATTCACTATCATATAGTCATGAAATATGATTTTATAATTAACATGTTTTATTGCTTAAGTTGTCCACACAATTGTCTACTCTCCTATGCACCAAACACATTAGTTTTTATAGTTGAGGGTACCCCAATGATAATTCAATTAGTATTTTTTTAACTAACTTCCCTAACAAAATTCCCCTTTCTCAATATACTTGTGACACCATTCTTCACTTTCATTATTTTGGAATTTGACACAAAATATTGATTTGAATTCTCACATATGGTTCATTACCAGTTTATACCCTAGGGGGGCAACATAGTTTGTTATCATTAACCTGATTATCAGACCACATTGTTGAACCCTTCAACTCTCCTTGTAACATTTCCCATTCTATAAATAATTACCTAAAATAAAAAATAAAAATAAAAATTATTAGGCACATGTGCTAATGTTCACATAAAAATTACGTTAATCACATATTTACAAAGCTGATTGTTAATACATCTACTAATTAGAGGGTGTCCATACCTCCCTTTCCATTTTTATGCACATTAATACAAGTGATTATCTTGCTCTTTGGGAGCTCATAATGATTATATGTTAACTTAATTATTTTTACCCTATGGTCCTTTATGCCTTAGGCTCAATTCATGAGAGTTTTATGTAAATAAAAGAGAAAAAAAAATCAGAGGCATCCCAAGGCTAGTCATCACTTATAAGCCTTTGAACTCAGTAGCAGATAATACATATCAGATTCCCCATAAAGGAGATCTAATAAGCATAATAGCAGGAGAAAAAATATTTTCGAAGTTCAATCTGAAACTAGGATTTTGGCAAGTTGCTATATTAGAGAAAGATAAATTCAAAACAACTTTCATTGTCCCAGCCAAACATTATGAATGGAATGTAATGCCTTTCGGCCTAAAGCATGCACCATCTGAGTTCCACAAGGTGATGGACTCTATATTTATTGTTCTTTATAACAATAAGTGGTATGAAACTATAACCACTTATCAATAAATAACCACCACACACCCTATCTACATATCATATGGTTTAGAATGTCTAACTTGTAGTGTTATGATAATGAATGATAGTCTTTCCACTCAAGCAATAATTACCATTTGATCATTGAATAACCACCACACACATCTATTTATCATATGACTTAGAATGATAATATTTTCACTCAAGAAATAATTTTAAAAAAATTCTCAATTTCTTATTTTTCAAAATAAAAACATGTAAAAATTATAAAAAATATCTTAGAAAACATGTTATTCATACTAGGAAGATTGATCTATATATAATAGCAAAAAATTTTATGCCAAATTATCCTTATAGCAAGAAATAGAAATAAAATGATAGTCTTTGCACTCCATAAATAATTTTAAAGAAATCCTTAATCTCTTGTTTTTGAAAATACAAACATGTAAAAATTATAAAAAATATCTCAAAAAAATTGTTATTCATACTGCCAATATATATATATATATATAGCAAAAAATTTTATGCCAAATTATCCTTATAGCAAGAAATAGAAATAAAATTACCATATAGTCTTTATGTATAACATTTTATAACTAACTTGATTAGATTCAATTTAAATAGACTTAGAGTGTTTCTAGAGTGTATTTTTATCTTGTGAAAAATATTTTATTGTATGCTTACATTGTATATATAAAAATTGACATGCATAGGAAAATGAATTTCATACCATGTGAGAAGCTTAGATAAATAAAAATCACATCATTAATCAAATATAGACACTAAGTTTATGTCCTCATTGAGAAAAAATCTATATTCCAACCAAATATTCCATTGCACGATTTTACATTGTATTATAATGGCGATACATTACCACTCATGGATTCTCACTAGCATTTTAAATTATTCATTTAACCCTTTAACAATGAAGTATTAGGCCCATTTGTATAGTAACTCTATTTCTAATTTAATTATTGGATTAAGCTTATACCAATAGATCACCTTCTAACCACCATGTTAAAGACTAATCTCTATTTCCCTTCATCTATGAAAATTAATGTCCACTACGTGAACAACTTGAAAATCTTAAGTCAAGGTTACCTTGAAGTGGTACTCTAATTCATCTTATGTCAAAAAAATTGTAGCATAAAAGGTTTGAAATAGATTATATAATGCAAAAACCCATGAAGAGACAATCCTTGGAGCATCAATTCTTGGATATCCTAGGTAAAATTACACATGAGTATAAAGAAATCATGGTTAGATATGAATATCATAGTGAAATTTTTAAAAGTAGTAGAGAAAACAAACAACATGCGTTGATCTAGAGGATGCCATTA
>APFE030597829.1:5014-38068 GCA_000404065.3 Pinus taeda
GCAAAATATATATATGAGATCATATCATCGTTGAGGTAGGCATTCCCATACTCAGATAACAACTGACTAAGAGACCGAAAACTGACTAGAAGACTAACTGACTAGGAGACTAACTACTGCTCTGATATAGGAATGATCTCGTCACATCATAAGTACAGACACATGTGGACACAATATGGACGCAACCATATGTTTATGAATAGTCCATAATATAATGAATACAAAATTCCTCGCAACCTCGATGGTGGAAACTAGATCCAGGGTCTTCATTTCTACATCTCGAATAGTACGATTCTAACCACGTGATTGAATGTGTCGAAGTCGAACATGGTAGAAACCGCTTGATTACCAGTCAATGATGTAAACTGTTAGCAAGCATGAGAGAAACCACCAATAATGACAATGGCCCTCAACGTACTCAGCACAATCCATGAAATGTGATAAGATGTGTTGATGTCGAACATGTCACGGAATCCTTTGATCGAAAGTCAATGATGTAAACTGTCGTCAAAGGCGAGAAACCTGCCATTGAGGCATGCAGATCCCAAGGTATTGACGATTCCTAGATCATGTTTCTAGATAATGAGTCGAAGTCGATAGAAAGCGATCCATCGTAAGCAAGCTCACGACACGAAATCATAAATCAAGTTGAAGAAATTTAGTTGCAAGGACTGACTCAGGGATGGTCAAGATGGATGACAGACATTTTGCAGATGAATGGCTTATTTGCACTGAGCTCTTGAACACATAACGACACGACAGATGGTTTGGTGATGATTGACCCAAAGTTAATACCCAGAAACCGGCTGAAGACTTTCAATATGGTTTGATCAATTGTTAGGTAAAGGATTTCCCAACCCAAGTGAATGAAAGTGTCGTGTTCAAGAGTGGTTATAAAGTATGACAAACAGACTCGTTTTTCTCTCTTTTCCCCCACCATTTCTGGCAAGTACCTCTTTATTTTTTACAATCTTGAGGAGGATAACATATGCTTGATTATAAGCTCACCATTCAGGTGAGTCCAACTTAGTTTAAATGCGAACCCTAAGAAGGAGTGGTTCGTTCCTATTTGTAATGGAACAAGTCCTTTACTGTCAAATTTTAACGAGTCTAGTATAGGAGAAACTCGGCTTTTTTCATTTTTAGAGAGTCTGAAAAAACTAAAGAAGACTCCAGGATTTGACTTTTTCGTAAATTTGTGTATCCCAAGCCCGAAAAAGTATAAAATAATACTTGAGAGAATCGCTTGATCTTTTACGACCAAGGAGTACTTTTCGTTATTAGTGTCTTTGATCCGAAAAAGTAAAAAAGTGACGAAGGACACGTCGTTTTATAACCAATATCGAATTTGAAACGACAAAAATCCGGCGATCTTTTTATGTTTTTACGGTCGAAAAAGAGCTGTAAATCGACCGTCTTTTTAATTCGTTTTTACGATTAAAAGAGAAACTCAGCATCTTTCAGTTTTAGGAGTCAGAAAGGCTTAAAAGGTGACTCTGGTTGAAAATGATCGATTTCGCCTGAATAATCCTGTTATCTTGCACAAAAACACGAACATTACTCATACCTACTTGAAAGAGATAAAAATGTCAAAAAAATACCTTTCTAAAGTGAAACATAAACAAATTTGCATTTATTTACTGAAAAACTTATAAAAAAGAGTTTTTACAATTCATTTTTACCATTTGTGATTTGGGTGAGGAAATAGTACTTTTGCCTTGAAAACTGCCCGAGAGGATTGCAGAGAATCCAAACGTCGGAATTGGACGTCGTCTTCACCAGGTAATCCACATCATCCTCCTCTTGTTTTTCATCCATTTAGTTTTTCATTTTAGTCATTTATTTCATTTTTTAGGAGGGATTTTGGGCGAAAAACCCATGCTCGGGGTACGCAGGTCCACCACTGCTAACCTGCGGACCCCGACTTTTTCTCCATTGGGAAAAAGGTCGGGGTCCGCACCTTCCCTTTAGACAAAGTGCGGTCCCACGCACTGTGTCTAAAGGTAGGGTGCGTACCCCGGGGCAAGGGTTTCAAACCAAGAATCCTCAAAATTGGACCAACAAAAAACTTTTCTATCATGCTAAATATTCTTTTGGCTTGATGTAGGGAATACATCATGCTAGATTGGAGAGAACGCGAGCACGAGGATGTGGATGCAGCCGCATGGAATCATCAACCTACGCTTGATGCATTGAGGGCATGCGGGCTGTACAAATACTGGGCCATTCCTGGCATGAGGGCTCAGGTGGACTTTTTGTAGTGGATGGTTGATAGGTGGAGCGTTCAGGACCAGTTCATTTTGATTGGTGGCCACCAGCTCGAGATTGAGCCGGCGGACATATATTTTTTGACCGGTTTGCCTAAGAGAGGCGTTGATTTGACCCTGTTTGGGGCTAGGGCGGGTGGCCAGTCCATCGATAGCCTTCAACTAGAGTACTGGCAGTCTCGAGACAAGGGTATAGATATCAAATAAATAACCCTTCCTGAACTGAAAGTAATTGCATTCACTATTACTCGACTTTGCGGGGCTGCCGCTTTACACATTGCCACCGGATCCCAGATGCGGATGGTAGTCGACTGCTTCCAGGGCACCGTTTTCAGCTGGTGCGATGCTGTGTTGGCCAACATGAAGGGCCAATTGACCAGGGCCAAGAACGGGCGACTAAAGACTTTTGGTTATGGTGCGATAGTCGTCAGCTTTGGCCTGGAGCGGATTCCAATGCTCATCTCGCAACACCTCACAGTTGTACCCGAGCATCCCCGAGAGCCTAGACTGATGCGATGGTAAAACCCTTCGTAATCTCGCCATAGTTAGGGATAAATTGACGTAAAAAGTTTTCTTGCCCTTGCAAACTTTGGAGTTGGCGAAGAATCGAAGGAGGAGGCAATTTGATGATATCTTCGACCTTCGAAGGATCGACACGAATGCCGGATTTTGAAACCACAAATCCTAGTAATCGACCCCTTTCGATTCAAAACACACACTTGTGGGGATTCAACCGAATTCGATAATGCCTACACCTCATGAAAATCGCTCGTAAATGGATAAGGTGATCAGCTCGATGTAAGGAATGAGCAGGCAAATCATCGAGATAAGGTTGCACAATGTGTTTTATATCATGAAATGCGTAAGACATAGCCCTTTGAAAAGTTGCGCTGGCGTTCTTAAGGCCGAAGGTAAGTTGCAATAAGAAAATGTTCCCCAAGGAAAAATAAATGCCTTTTTTGGTTGATCGGCAGGCAGAATATTGATTTGATTATAGCCCGAAAAACCATCCATAAAGGAGAAAATTTCACTGTCGGCACAATCATCAATAATTTGAACGATATAGGTTGTAGGGTAATTGTCCTTTGGAAAAACTCAATTAATATCCCTATAGTCGATACAAGTTCTTATTGTCCCTTGCTTTTTATTCACGGGAACAATATTCGATACCCAATCCGTTAACGGGATCGGATAAATGAACCCTGCTTTCAACAGTTTTTCAACTTCTGCTTTAATCGCAGCAGCTTTTCTTGGGTGTATCTGATGCAAACGTTGTCGAACGGGTTTAGCATCCGGGTAGGTTTTAATTTCATGAATTACGATTGCTGGATCGATTCCTGGCATTTCCTCATAGGGCCAGGCAAACACGTCGCAAAATTCTTGAAATAGGGCCTTGTATGTTTTGATTTCATCGTCTGTACAAGAGGCACCTATATGAACGTTTTCAATTATTCCAGTTTTAACTGAAATGTTAAGGGGAATGGTTTTAGAAATATTTCCCAAATTTAACTCAGAGTCAGGATGTTTCATTGGATTCTAAGCGTCCTTAACATATTCAGTTGTAAATATGGATGAAAAATCGTTTTCAAATTGATCGCTCTCGGGTAAGAACGAAGATCTGTGATGTAGATCTTCCCATGGTAACTAATCAACACATAGGATTTCACAAATTTGCTCATCTGATTGAACAAGTTTGGAAAATGGTTCTAGTTCCGAGGTTGATGTTGAAAATGAGTCTTCATGGACTTCGTTCATTAAGTCGATTTGGGTTGATATTGGGTTGGAAAGTGACTGCATAGTCTGATATGCAAATTCATACGGACTCAAAGGCATATGAGTACCAAATGAGTCTAACTCATTTTCAGAAGGAATGATCCAAGGATCATCGTTAACGATAGTTCTTGATGAAATCATATGAATTGTCACAGTAGAAGACGATGCGTTGATAGGAGGGAAAGGAAAAGTGCCCAGTAAACCGGAATCTTTAACTAACCCTACACCAACATCCCTATAAGGGATCGTCTCTTTTCCAACATGCTGAATACTCTCAGTAGAGGTTGGGTTGGATGAAAAGTATGACAACTGGTCTATAGTTACAATCTTTCCGTTATGAGGAAACTTGATGAGCTGAAAGACCAATGAGACAACAGCTATCATAGCATAAGACCAACTACGACCCAAGAGAAGGTTGTAATCTAGAGGGGCATCAACCACTTCCACATCTAGACTAACGGTTTTTCCTTCAACCCCTATTGGTAGATCTTGTAAAATGATGAACGGATGGAACCCACGGCCATCAAAGGCCTTAAGAATTTTCGGGGATTGATTGAGTGAAGGAGAACCAAGCGATCTCCAACACTGTATCGACATAATGCACGTGGAAGCTCCCTCATCAATCACAGTCCTATGAACAAGTATGTTTTTGACTATCACTGGAATCTGGACAGCCATTTGATGGGGGAGACGCGGCGCACTATTTTCTAGATCAAAGATTATTAGGTTCGGGTCCTGAATGTCAACAGATCCTATAGCCAAAAGAAGTAATTTGCGTTGTGCTGGACATGATTGCAACACTTCCAAAGCCGACATTGCTGAGGGTGAAACAGCTAAATCCTCAACAATGTTGTAATTCTGAGCTGCTCTCACATGTGGATTGAAAGTAGATCTCTGAAGTACACCCTTAGTGGGCGGTTTGATTACTAAATCCAGGTTAGGTTTCTCGATCTGTAGCGGATCAGAACCGGGAGCTGAGGTTGACGGATTGGACTGAGAAGATTCTGCTTCTTTTCCATTAACAAGACTTTTACTACCATAATCTTGCGATCGAGTCGCAATCCGTACATGAGACATCATCAAGATGGGTTCTTCGTTGGCACTAGAGGATGAACCAATCATCTTGCTATCTTGAGCGGGAAAAGGATCCTTCAAGACAGCAGGAGTTTGGGAACCTTTAACAATTTTTGCAACCTCCGCCCGATGAGGGCAGTCTCTCGTATAATGGTCTTCATCACAAATGACACACAGATAATGAGGTTTGCGCTTTTCTTCAGAGGGTTCCACTTTTTTAGGTTTCTCCTTTGGATTTTTCTCTTTATCTTTCTTATTCTTCCCTTTCGTTTTACCACCGTTTTTAGGTTTGGCTGTAGAAGATTCTACAACGTGAATATCGGCGGAAAGTTCCGAGGAAGATTCTCCTATCGGGGAATCTGGCAAAGTTATTATCGGAGAAGAATTCTTAGAAGATTTCTTCTTACTTTTAGTATTCACTGTGCCAATCATACCATCAGCGGCATGAGACCCCGAAGTAGCAGCAGCAATTTGATTTTGACTAGGTAGGTTGGGGATCTTCTCATGTAAAGTAGCCGACTGAGTGTAAACTAAGTCAAGGTACTGGGCCTGAGAAATGACTTACTCTTCAGTAACTACTCCGGCTTTAGCTACATCTTCAGTGATCTTAGGCAACAAGGATTTTACGAACCACTCAGCTAAGTTTTGATCCGGAATATAAACCTTCACTAAACGCCGTCGACGTCTCCATTCATGGATATGATCGGAGATGTGAGTGGACGTTCACTGCTTTAATGAGGTTAATAACTCCGTGCCATTGTCATATCTGACTAGCAACTGAAAATGAGTTAAAAACGAGGTAGCTAACCGACTAAAATCATAAAAAGTGGCTTGTGGTAGCTCGATATCCCATTTGGCCGCAAGACCAACTAGAGTGCGTTGAAACAAACGTAAACGAATAGAATCATCAGAAATGGAGTTGGATGCACACCAGAGGTGATAAGTCATCACATGATTAGACAGATCCTCTCTAGGTTTACCTTCGAACTTTGGAATGTCATGGGGCAACTTATGCGGCATTGGCGGCCAATACAGAAGATAATTGATTGGATCGTTCGTAAGGCGCGTCAAGTCAGGTAAATCCAAAGTTGCAATGAATGGTAACTAATGATTAGGGTCTCTGAAACTTGGGTTCTGCAAACCAGCCCCACGAGGAGGATATCCAGGATAACTAGGAATGGGGATCGCATTCGGGATATTTTGACCTCCTGGAAAACGAGGATTAACCGGACCATACTGGGGTTGCAAAGGTTGTTGATATGTATACCCAGGGTACAGTTGATACTGATAGGTTGGTTGCTACGGAGCAGGACCATATTGAGGTTGGTACTGTCTCTGGTATGGAGGTTGAACAAATTGAGGTTGAGAAGTAACAACCGTACTTCCTACAGGCATCTGGACCGAAGTCTAGACTGTAGATCTAGACTGAGGTAAAGAGGTCTAAGGAGCAGATGCAGGAACAGTAGAAATCGGAGCTGCTGATACTCCAGAAGAAGGTGGGGTAGATGGAGAGGATGTTGCAGTATTTGCAGCAGACGTTTGAGGCGGAGTACGAGGTGTACTAGGCCCAGCCTGAGAAACTACAGAAGGTGCAGAAGTTTGAGCCGTAGACTGGATGGGTTACTGAGATGGACCAGCTGCCTGTCTAGGTTGGGATGACGACTGCACATTCGGATGCAAGACCTGCTGATTTTGAGATGGATCCCACACCAAATTTGTTCTGGGGTATTGACCTTGAGGATACTGAGGACCATAACCGAGTTGAGGGTAAGATTGATAATACGGTTGACCAGAAGGCGGTTGGTAACCTTGAGGTTGATAGTGACCTTGGGGTTGATAACCTTGAGGCACGTACTGATACTGGGGTTGACCTTGAGGTACGTACTGATATTGATTTTGGGGTGCATACTGATACTGAGGTTGACCTTGGGGTACATACTGAGACTGAGGTTGACCTTGAGGAACATACTGCCCCATAGGTATGTACTATCCTTGAGGTTGTCCCCCAAGTGCAAATTGAGTACCTTGAGGCTCCCCCCAAGCATATACTGAGTACCCTAAGGTTGCCCCCCAGGCAAATACTGAGTACCTTGAGGTTGCCCCCCAGGCGGTAACTGACCACCTTGAGGTTGACCTGACATCATCAGAATTTCTTCTGCACTCAACGGTTTAGTACCACTACTTCCAGTTAACAACTTTTGTTCGACAGGACGAGGAGACGCTCCCGAAAAAGTACCAGAAATGGAGTGATACCCAACAAAAACAGAAGGACCATCGTATAAATAGGCTTCTAGAGATTGGGAATACATGGACGACGGACTAGACATATTCAATGCAGGATAATGATCTCTAGGTGAAGGGTGATAAAAAATGCGAGGTGGTGTAAAACTAAGTCCCGGATTTTCCAAAAGATTGGTCAGTGAACGGTACCAATTAGTGCTCCTAGGCGGACTACAAAAAATCGATTCACGCTCTCTAAACTCTAAAATAGGTCGATTATCCAGAAAAGGGAAGCTTTCTTCGATATCCGCAATAGCAAGCTCTTCGATCGCTATAAGTCTAGCGGGAAGATATTGGGTAATTACGGTTTCTACCCTAGGAGAACTAAGACCACTAGGAGCCAGAGAAACAAACTCTGATACGGAAGTAGGAGCAACTTCAGATTCGGGTTCAGATACGTCAGGTTCTTCACCTATATCACTAGTAGACGCAATGCTACCAGTAACCTCTGAAATTACTACTGGTTGAGAATCAGAATATTCTACCAAAGAAGGTTCTCCTTCTTCAGGTGACCCACTTCTACCGCTACTGGGAGATACGAGAACTCGCAAGCCTTCAAAGTGACTTGGTATATCTTCAGGAGGTTGACCTCGAAGTCTACGATAAATCCTCAGTAAATCAGCTACATTAACAAACTCAGGGGATTGGCCCCGAAGTCTACGAGAATGTCTCGGTAATTCAGCCACAGTTAAAGACTTTTAACTACTTCACATGCAAACAAAGTAAAATATCAATGAAAATCACCTAAAGTCTCTAAAGAACCAAACAAATTGAATCACATGCTTAAAGAATCTAAGAGATCAAACACACACAAACAGTAACTTTTCGGACCAAAAACACTAGTTGGTGATGAAATCCAACGTCACAGAGTTCGATACAGAAATAGCGGTTGGAACAGTTACCTCGGCAACCTGCTTAATGAATATACTGGACCAAGTTTCTCCACTTAACCGTCTCGAGTGAAGAGAACCCCCCAGAAAATCCAAGTGATTCCAGCCGATGTCTGCTCCAGGTACACTGGGATCTTCCCGCCACCGTCACCTTAGGAAGAATCCTAGAGAATATGGTCACTAAGGTTACCAATGGAAACAAATATACTTGGGGGAATAGTCTATGATCTGATACGCACGCAAGGGCAGAGTAGTAAGCTTAATCCCCTTGAAGGCTCCTCGACATAAACCGAGGTTTACCAACAAGTGACCCCAGGCTCCTCGACAATGGTTAATCCGAGGTTTACCGTTTGTAATAGTGAATATCTAGCGTCGTTCCCATTGAGGAAGGATTGATTCCCACATTGGTTCTGACACGAGCTCATGCTTCTCCTTTAAGAGGAACTTTGCTAGAGCATAGATGCAACAATTGGATTTCTCCTACCGCAAGATAAAGCTACTTGTTTGTTTTACTATCTTGGAGAGTTAATTACTCCCTACTCCAAGATACTAGCCTAAGCTATATTGGTGTATCAGAGCCCTAGAAACAAAAAATTTCTAGATTGATTTTATATTAAGCGTGATTTTTAGTGGTTTTTGATTAAGTCAAAAGGTGATGGAGATGAAACTTATGGTGTAAAGACTCGACACAAAATCACTACAAAAATGCACTTAAGATGACTAACTAATCTTTTCTCTTCAATGAAGTTCTAGCTAAGAAAGAGTTGGAAGATGCAAATACTTTTAAAAACACAAATCTTTCTTTAACGATCAAATCAAAAGAAGAGTATTTGTTTCAATGCACTAAAAAACGAACCAACTAATTATTTCTACAAGAATTTCTCTTTTCATTCGAAAACTCAAATGCTACTAAGAACAAGCTATTTCTTCAAAAGAGACCTTTCGTTTTTTGTTTAAAAAACAATTAAAAACTATAACTAAAGCAATCTTTGAGGAAACTATTTAATGAAGCAAACTTATGATCTATAAACTAACAAAACCCTATTTGAAGTAAAAAGCTCACAAAAGTGTTTTTGAGGGTGTTTTACTTGGTCTCAAGCAAACAAAGGACTAATTTGTTCAGAATCAAAAATAAGTCAAGAACAACCAATTTTGCATTCCTTTTTTAAAAATGAAAATCCAAACTTTAAATCACAAGTCTATCGAAGTTTTGTAAAGAGAAATATCAAAGAGGATTTCTCAACAAGGGGATATTTCAAACATGGTCAAACTCTCAAGAAGACTGGTAGACACTAAGGTGATCTGAAGTCCCTACAGCCTCTAAGCTTAGAGCCACTACACAACTAAATCGAAAAACAAACCCAACAAGCAAAACTTCTAAGAATTTCACCTAAAACCCTAATGCTAATGAAACAATCCAAGGAAAGATTTCAACTAGTAACATGCAGGTATGGGCAGAGGACAATTACTAGAAAAACAAAATAAAATTAACTAAAAAAGAAAAAGTCAAAATTTTCAAAAATTTAGCAGGGTACGCAGGTGCAGAGCTCACCCAGGTGCGGGTATGCTTTGTGCACAAAAACAAAGTGTGTACTGGTACGCACTATGATATAAGTGCAGGCTGCGGACTTCAACTAAAGTAATGAAAAATAAAAAACAAATCTAAATCAACTAAGTCTACCCAAAGCCACACACAACAAGCCAAAAACAGAAACCAAAAAACAAGTTTCTCAAGTCAAATAAAATGAGGAAAACAATTGATTCCCCAGTGGAGTCGCCATTTTGTCATGCGGAATCAGTCGATCTTGCAGACAAGACAGACCTTCCTAGAATCTAATGAAGACCTAATGACAAACAAACCAACCAAACACTATCTTTCTCTAAATGCGCTTTATAAGTAATGGGAAACAAGTGTGTTTAAGGGCCTACCTCATGTCCAACGCAAGTTCGGAGATGCCTTCGCTTCTTTGATCCAAGTTCCTTTATCGCAAACCTGCAAACACAAACAAGGAAAACAATTAAATAGCACCTAAATATCCAATATTATAAAACATATTTAACATGAAAGTCAAGGAGTCCATGAAGCAAATAGCATAAGATACTTGTTGAGAAAAATGAGCTTGATTGTATTAATTCAAAAGAAAAGAACCTTACAACCTTTGCCTTGACGCTGTACAAGCTCCTTCCAGGGTCCAACAAGAAGTCTCCTCTACTTTGATAAGCTTCACTCACTCCCTAATGGGGCCAAAAAGGTATGTGATCTCTCCTCTTAAGCTCAAATAGGAAGTCTTGATTTCACTAGCATTTACCCTCAAAAGTTCAGCTTCTAACCTCTTTGGGCACTGACCCAATGCCTCAATTTATAGTGCAATGGAGATCAGTTACCAGCTCCTCCTTCAAAGGGAGAGAGTCCTCCTTCAAAGGGATAGCTCCTCTCAACAAGGGATTAGTTCCTCCTATGATGGGATTCATGACCCACTTGGAGCAAACAATCCACGTAACAAATCCTTCCAGAAAACTCTATAATCAACCCAAGATGAGTTTTTTAAGATAAAAATTGCGCCTTTTGACTTTTACAGGGGTACGCACCCTCCCCTTTACATACAGAGCATATAAGTACGCAGATATCTTGAACAAAAGGTGCAGGCCCGCAGGAAAAGCTAAGATAAAGTGCGGAACCAGAGTTATATTGCCTTTTTTGTTGTCTTTCCCTCTTTTCTCAAGTTTTCTTTGAAGAGCTGAGGTTTAAGACTTGCTTAGGAAGCTGGTATAGGTGATGATAGGCCTACACTGACTGCAAATAATCAACGTGACAATATTTTTGTGTAACATTGAGTTTTGCACTTTTTCAAGGACTTTAAAACACACTGATTTTCACTTTACCTTAGATATTTTAGCTCAAATGATGAAATTTTTGGCACTCTTTGCAGGGATTGCACGACAGGACATTTGGTGACGGAAACCATGACTGCATCTAAAAAAACCAACTAGCAAATTTTTTGAAAATTTTGTCATAAATGACACTATTTGAATTTTCTTCAAAACAAAGTTTTGAAGAAGAGTCGAAGTCTATCCGCATGATGATGAAGCTCTTTCAACCATAACTATGTAAGGGCCTCACTCTGGCTTGCATGGCTTTACTAGACATGTTCAAAGACCAAATTGCTGAATTCCTAGACCTAGACCTTGAAATGACCTTTGTCCTTTAACGGACCAGACCTTGATTGTCATGGACTTTGATGATGATAGACAAAATACCTGAGCCAGTAGGAGCCAGACATGAGGGGGAATGACTATCATGAACTTCTCCGTCAGATTATGGCATGCCCCTAGCAGAATCCATCTAGGAGAATGGAGCGGGACACCTAAACATGAAATGCATAAAGAGTTTTGATCTCTGACGGAGGACTGACCAGTCCGACTCTAACAAGGTTGATGGGTATAACCATTATAATATGGTTGATATTGTCCGTTTTGATTATACGGATGCCCATTACTTTCAAGGACTTGTTGCTCATGTCCTTGGTAAGCTTGCTGGAATTGTAGTTGTTGGTATTGCACCAGCCATGGTTGTGAAGCCATGAGCTATTGTCCAGTACTGACTATTTGAAAAAGATGGGGGGTGATGGTCCCCATTTGAACTTGTGTCATTCCACTAGTTGATGATTGCGGTCGTGTCGTAGGTATGAGATATTGTCGCATTATAACCTGAGAAGCTTGAGGTTGGCATACAACTAGTAATGCTTGTACTTGCGACACTGCCACAATAGCCAGTGTACTGGGGATATTTGTCATAGGAAAACTTTGTTGCATTGAGTATACAAATATTGGTTCTTGAAGCAGGATTGGCACCCAACCGCTAGTTGTAATTCCAGCATAACCTAAATTCTATTGTGAACTCTCGTATGGTTGTCTTTCCGAAGAAGGAAATGAAAGGGTATATGGCCCTCCATACGATGGTAATCCAGTACTCAAAGGAACGATTTTCCTTTGAGGACTGGTTTTCCCAAATTGACATTGTGAAGGATCAATTTGTTGAGACTCAACGTAAGAGATTCCAGATACAATTCCGGACGAACAAATAGGAATAGTCCATATTGTCGAAACAGCCCCTGGATGGACTCCATCCATCGATTGAGATCCATTTGGGACATATGACACTCTGGTGAACAATGTCGGGGTAGCAGCAGGAATTTTTGCCGCTGCTGTATTGGATGACACAGTCCTAGATGTCGACGGTTGTTCAGACATATTAAGCCTATCCAAAAGATTCCTTAGTGATTCTTCAAGAACTTTCGATGGCTGGATCCCAGCTCCAAATTGCATTGGAGTGTTAGTTGGAGGATATTCCACAATATCTTCTATGGCAATCAATCCAGGAGGAAGAGGTAGACCGTCAGGTCCATAAAATATTTCTAGTGTCGAAGAAGATATAAGTTCTGTAGCAACAGACGTTTGGGGAGCAACACCTTCTGAATCAGCTGTAGATGGAGCCAGTTTAGGAATAGAAGTGTTTACCATCACACTAGGATCAATTGTAATGTCCTTTTGTTGCTGCAAAATTTCTTCTGTAGAGGTAGGGATACCAGAAATGTTTGGAGTAACCAGAGTCTCTGAGGATGTCGGAGTACTTGCCCCAAGCAACCTAGGGGACTTTGATTCGGTCAAACAAGCTCGTTTTGTCCAGAAGAGTTTCATTTCTGGAGTCAATGACAGTTGACTCGTAAGTCTCTGCGAATGGCAGGGTTTTGATTGAATTTCTTCCACGATTGCAGATTACTTGATCAACTCAAAATAAAAACGAAAAAGAGTTTCCGAATTAAATGAATTTTAGACGCTTTGACACAACTTGTTTTTTCAATTTTTAAGAGTCGAGAAAAAACAAAAGATGACTCTAGTCACCTTCAATTTTTAATGAGCCTGAAGTGACAAAGTGCTCAGATGGACCTTTTCCTTTAAGGAGTCTGAAAAGGAACGAAAGAGACTTCTCTAGAAATCTAGGCAGAGGATTACCAAACCAATCTCAAAACTGCAGAATACTTTTTACGGTACGACAATCAATCTTCCTGAATCCTGTGTTCAGTGCATTGTGATCGATAGGGCGGCCAGACATGGCTTCCTAAGGATAAGGATATAGCCTATTGTGGTCTCCCAATATATACTCGACAGTACGTGGGAGCACAAGTCTGTACTGGCACTTGTGTCGTCTCAAAGTGGAGGAATCACCAACCAACAATGAAAACAACAGTTACCAAGTTTACGATGCCATAATACATCTCTAGCTAGACTTATAGATGTTTATGCATTAGGTTCCAAAGCGTTTTTAGATTCATTAAATTTATTTTATAGTTGATCTTGTTTAAAAATTTTCCTTTTAGGTTCACCGCGTGATGTGTATACAATTCCTAAAATGCAGTCTAAGATGATAAAGAAATGTTTAATCTTTTTTTGGCCATGAAAATCCTAGCTACTAAGGAAAGAGAACTGAGGGTCTTTCGACAAAGAGCACAGAGAACACACTAAATGCACTGTCCTAAATCAAACCAAGCAGTCTCAATGCAAATGCACATGAATGTATTTGTTTTCAGCCTTCTTAATGTATGAATGACAAGAAGAACGCTAAATGCAAATTTGAATTATTTTCCAAAGCAACAATACTAACAAATTTCTTTTTTCAAAATGAAGTGAAGATAAGGACAACACTTTGCAATTTTGAAATGAAAATTGTTTTCGACACTTGAAAAACTACTAATTCAAATCACATACAAGAGTAACAGTACAATCGACTATCAAGAACAATGGGATTCTCTTTTATGTCTGAAAATGACACTTGCGACACTTTCAGATCAAGGAACGACAGTCTGATTACACTACTTCTTTATAAAAGAGAATTGGAAATAGCACACAATACATAAAAACACTTACAGTTCTTTGCATAATGGAGGTAGAATGATGGAAGAGAAGAGGGTTTCCACAGAGATATAGTGACCACAGACAACAAAACTCCTGAATAGAACTGAAAAGAGTGAAGAAAAACCAAAGTTTGAAGGTAAAATTAACCTTCCCTGATCATCGCACCTGTCACACAGGGAATCCAGTATGCAACGCACCTACTGCACACGGAAAGTGCGATGGATATAGACTGCCTTGAAGGGAGGGTGCGATGGTACCAGTGTGAGACTTTTATCCAGTCTTTGATCATAATTTGTAGTTTAGTTCAGGGATTTAGGCTGGGTAAGTGATGTTCAGTAAATATAAATCACAGGGGTTGATCTAAGGAGGTTACTAGAGCCACCACTTAGGGAAATTAGAGTGTTTGCAGATCGATTGTTCAATTTATAAACAAAACCCGGAGATAAACTGAAGAAGCATTAATCTACTTTGCACTTGCATAGAAAATGCAGTTCGAAGGCTAGCTGGCTTGACTTCAGGCTCCGTCTGTAAGTTTATAAAACAAACAAAAATAGACTAACAAACAATCTATTCACTCCCCAGTGGAGTCACCATTTTGTTACCGAGAATAGTGTCCACTTAGAGCTGCTATTCCCACTAAGACTGGTAGCCATCTTAGAAACAAACAAGTTAAAACTAGTTTCATTTTCCTTTATGAAAAACAGACAAGAGGGGAACAGAGGACACCAACCTTTGTCTTGCGCTTGGTTCCTTGCTCGGTTCCTCTCTTTCTCGATAGATCCTTGCCACTCCTTCTTTGTCTACACAGCTTCAGAGAGCACCTGTGGAATCAAAGCAGCATAATACTATCGAAGAACAGAGATCTATATTCATAAACAACACAGGACCAGATATGTATTAACCACACAAATGCATATACAATCAAACATACACGAATGTGGAGGAAACCTTGAATAGCTGTATTAATATCAAGAATATAAAGAGGATTACAACCAATTGTTCTGACCCAGCATCGTCCTCCAGCAAGAAAGCCCTTCTTCACCTCAAGTAAAGCTTAGATCACCCAACACTATGATGTTACACTAGAAAACCAACAACACTTCTCTACAAGATACAAGATTCCAGCCTCTGGATCTTTGTGATGAGGGATCCATATATAGATGATTGTAGGGGTGTGAGTCAGCTTCTAGGATTTTGATTAGTGTCCTCTCTCTGATAGTTCTTGATTCCACTTGGAGATTGATGATCTCTTACTCATCCCTAATCGAAATCAGAGAGGCAAGTGTCAGAGGGGAAGTTTCTGGAAGATTCTATGATCTTCCACCTCGCAAACTGTCTCTGCCATCGCACCCTACAAAGGGGCCACCCAGTATGCATCACACCCTTTACACAGGGAAGGTGATATGCATCGCACCCTCTGCACTAGGCATTTAGTATGGTCTAGTTTTGACCATTTCTGAGCAGTTTTCTGTGGAGAACTTCTGGGAGATGATGTAATCAGTTGACCTTGTTCCTTTAGGTAGTGAAGCAACACTTTTAGGGACTTAGGAGCCTTCAGTTTATGGACATTTATGATTGGGGTTGCAGTGCCCAAAAATTTCTATAACAAGAAGGCATTTAGGGTGGCAAGAAAAATTGAAGGAAAAATTATGGCAACAAGTAATTCTACCACTCACAACTATAAAGAGGGAAGTGTTGTTGCTCCTAGTCTTTCACAACCTATAAGGTTGAAAACACAACAATTGGATGAAAAAAGGGAAAATGGATTTGTTACAGTTGTGATAGAAAATACACTAAAGCTCATAAGTGTGGTGAGAAGCAATTATTCTACATAGAATGTGAAGAGGAGGAAGAAAATGAACAAGAAACATCAAAATAGGAGTATATACATTAGAAACCAACCCCGGAGAAGGAAGAAATAAATCCAACCATATCTTGTAATGCATTGGCAGGAATTACCACTCCACAAACTCTCAACATAGAAGGATATATCAAAAGTAAAAAGGTAATAGTGTTGATTGATTCAGGTAGTACCCATAATTTGTTCATTATAAGATAACCAAGGTATTGAATTGTTTCCTGTATCCAACACCAGAGTGTCAAGTGATGGTTGCAAATGGAGGAACTATAAATTTCTATGGAAAGTGACATAATATCAAGATAATAATGGGGCATATTTATTGAATAGTCCAAATCTTTCCATTCCAATGGGTGGTGTCGATGTTGTACGAGGAATCCAATGGTTATAATCTTTGGGACAATAGATTTTAATTTTCAAGAACTTTTCTTGAAATTTTTTGCGAAGGAAAGGAAGTTGAATTAAGGGGTATCACAAGGAAATCAAGAAATTTAATCATCTCTAATGGAATTAAAAATCTTCTGAAGAAATAATAAGGGGGTGCAATTTCCCAATTATGCTCACTAAAAGTTCAAACATCTCAATCATCTATTTCTCCAGATCTCCAAAATGTCTTGGAAAATTGTTCAAGGTGCTTGAGACTCCCAAAGGCCTCCACCTTATTCTTGATCAAGAGCATGCTATTCATTTGATTCTAGGAAATTTTCCTCCAAACATCTGGCCTTGCATATATCCTTATGCCCAAAAGAGTGAAATTGAACATATGGTTGCAAAATTGCTAGAGGATGGTATAATTCAACCTAGTCAAAGTTATTTCTCTACTCTAGTATTATTCGTGCACAAGAAGGATGGATCATGTCATATGCGTATGGATTATAGGGAGCTCAATAAGATCACTATTAGTCATAAATTTGTCATTCTTGTCATTGATGAATTATTGGATGAATTACATGGAGAAATTTAGTTCACAAAATTGGATCTTTGTTCAGGATATCATCAAATTAGAATAAAGACTAATGACATTCTAAAAACAACATTCAAAACTCATGAGGTTCATTTTGAATTTTTGGTCATGCCTTTGGGCCTTACAAATGTACCTTCCACCATTCAAGGTTTGATTAATTCCATTTTCAAACCCTTCCTTAGAAAATTTTTGTTACTATTTTTTGATGATATATTAGTCTACAACAAGTCTTGGAACGATCATGTTCAATATGTTGATATGGTTCTCAAACTATTAGGAGAGATACAATTATATGAAAAAACCTCCAAATGTTTCTTTGAAGTATAGGAGGTGGAATATTTGGGTCATATTGTATCTCATGAGGGTGTGAAGGTGGACCCTAACAAAATTAAATCTATTAAGGAGTGGAAAATCCCCACAACCATAAAGAATCTTCAAGGTTTTCTTGGGTTGACAAGGTATTACCATAAGTTCATTAAGGATTATGGGAAAATAACATAGCCTCTAACATCAATACTGAAGAAAGATGCATTTTCTTAGACCCTAGAAGCAACAAAGGCATTTGAACATCTTAAAGAGACAATGTGCCAAGCACCGGTCTTAGCTACGCCAAACTTCACAAAAAAAATGATTGTGGAATGTTATGCCTCAGGAAATGGAATTGGTATTGTTTTAATGCAAAAAGCAAGACTCATTGCTTTTGAAAGTCATCCAATAAAAGGAAAGTATCTACACAAACCTATTTATGAGAAAGAAATGTTGGCAATACTACATGCACTAAAGAAATGGTGACCTTACCTAATGGGAAGACACTTCAAGGTAAAAACATATCATGATAGTCTTAAATACTTTTTGGAACAAAGATTATCTTAAGAAGAGCAATAAAAGTGGATAACAAAGATGTTGGGTTATCACTTTGAAATCAACTACAAAAAAGGGAAGCAAAATTTTGTTGTAGATGCATTCTCAAGAAAGGATGAGGAAGTGGAAGAATTTCTTTGTTCCATTTATATTATCCAACCTGAGTTGATAATTAAAGCAAGGGATGAATGGAAGAATGATGATGAGGTGTGGTCACTTATTCAAAAGTTGCAGCAAGATCCCAGTACATCTGATGCATTTAGCTGGAGACTTCACTCATTATGGTAAAAATATCATTTATATCTTTGTAAGAATTCCCAACTAAAAAAAAAAAACTTTTGGAATTGCACACCTATCCCTTACGAAGGCACTGATGATTTTTAGAAACTTACGATAGGGTCAAGAAGGAATTTTTTAGGATGCCTTAAATATGACATTCAAACTTTTGTGGAGGAATGTTTGGTTTGCCAACAAAATAAAGTTGAGACAATTAAGACCCCAAGTTTGTTACAACCTTTCGTCACTCCAAGTCAGCGTTGGAAGGAGATCTCAATGGATTTTATCATAGGTTTACCAAAGTTTGAAGGAAAAAGTGTCATCATGGTGGTAGTTGATAGATTTACCAAGTATGCACAATTTTGTGCATTATCTAATCCTTTTAAATTGAGTACAGTTGCTACTACATATATGGAAATAATTCAAAAGCTTCATGGAAACCAAAACATTATAGTAAGGACAAAGATCCCATTTTCACTTGAAATTTCTGGACGGAATTACTTTCTTGTCTTGGTACTCAATTAACTCATAGCTCATATTATCATCCTCAATCTGATGGGCAAACTGAGATAGTGAACACATGTTTGGAAGGATATATTCGTTTCTATGTATCTGATAAAAAAACAAAATGGGTCAAGTGGTTACCTCTAGTTGAATGGTGGTATAACACTTCCTTCCATACTGCAACAAAAATTACCCCATTTATGGAACTTTATGGATATCATCCACCATCCATCACATCATATTTAAGAGAAAATTATAAGGTTCACGCAATGGAAGATCACATCGAGCATCAACAACAAGTTATTTGATTCCTAAATGATAACCTCACTATGGAGCAAAATCGAATGAAACAAAAGGCATATCAACATCGCAGTGAAATAATGTTTTATGTAGGTGATTGGGTATTTTTACGGCTACAACCATACAAAAAAATCTCTCTCAAGAAATCTAAGAAGGATAATAAATTATCACCCAAGTACTATGGTCCTCACAAGGTGTTGTAAAACATTAGTACTATGGCATATGTTGGGCATAAGATCCCCCCAAAGCATGTTTTGGGGTTCAAAGCCCAAGTTTTTTTCAAATGTATTGTAAAACTCTGCGAATTGCAGGAGAGGAGTGTGAAGTATAGCTTAAGTCATAGGGTTGTCTGCCCTAAGTTTTGTAATGTAATGTAATGTCATGTAGGCCTGGACCATGGGATTGTATAAATAGAGTGAGGCTCTAAGTTGTAAAGATAGCTAATTGAAGAGATAATGATAGATGAGTACGAATGGTTGGAGAATAGAGTAAGAGTCTAAGTGTATTGGGTCATAGTAGTAGGAAGAGGCTCTGCAGTTGAGTGCGCAAAGGACTAGTAGAGTCCGCAGCTAAGTGCACGGACCCCTGCAGGTGAGTGCGTAGGGCAGTGTCAAGTCTATAACCTTGAATGAAGAATAATAAAGAGAAGTTGATTCCAAATTCTGTGTATCTTCTTGTGTATTGCATTCTATACATTTATACTATTTTGTTTATCATGCACACTTATATGATTGCTGGATATACTGTTAATTATCATTAGTCTTACATAGATAAGTTAAGTAATCAGGTAATAATAGGTTAAATAGTAAGGAACTTGGGTATAATATGGATCATGCCTCGAGTAGGGCTGCGTGAAGGCATCATCACAGGTTATGAGGGACTAATAGATGCACGTAGCGGTGTGCACACAGGGTCAAACAATGGACCACCTGAAGCTCATCAGACATCCCCAGGGTGTGGAACCTGGTTCTAGCACTCTCCCATACTACCTCGAGCGAGACCTGAGTTCATGCTCCACGGACTATTGCCGAAAGGGCAAGTAGTATTGAGATTTGTTTGGCTAAATCACCTCTGAACCTGGGTGAGGCCCCTACAAGCCAATAAATGGTTCTGTTGGCGGGACCGAGATTTTCATAAGGGATGTCTGATGTCATGCAAATGGAATCCAATAAAGAAATAAATTGAAGGGTGGTTGGACATGAATATTTACAAATTCGCGGCGCAGGAAAATAGAAACCCGCGAGTATCTAAGGAACAGTGGTTGGAGCACTATTTATATACAGAAATCCACGAAATTTTCTTTGCATCCTTTCCTTCTGAGCTATATGAGTGGATCGCAAAGCTCACAGATAGTCAGGGAAGGTGTAGGCTCGAAAAACAATCGTGTGGACTTAAGAATTAGTGAGCAGACTAGAAGCGTCAAGAGATGAGATTCCATGAGCTATGGACCATTGGCTCGACCAAATTATAGGAGGATTTATCACTGAGTTCACGGTAGACACGACTCTCAACTACAGTGAGGCGTAGCGATGTTTCCTCAAGGGACTGTGAGGTAAGTATATCAAATATTTGAACACTTGGATTAAGATGCCATTGTGTGAAAAGTGGGTTATGTGAATAAATTAATGTTTGGGACTACATAAAGTGGGAAGATCTACAAAAGAAAAAGTAGTGAAGAATTGGAAACCAGTCCCATAATTTCCTCCCCACGGGAAAACGAGGAAGAGCTTGTGAAAGTTTCTCTGAGAAGCGCAGTTAATCTAATAAAGCAGTGAATTCCACACTTACAGCCTCCACCTACACTGCCACTCGTCTCACCCTCCTCACCTCCATCTCCACCCAACCCACCTACATCACCACCATAGTTCAATATGGCGAGTGCAATCAAACTACCGGTATTCAGAGGAGTGGGGAATGAAGATCCTAACCAATTTTGGTTCATGGTACGAGCAGTATGGGAAGCACAAGGCATCGTGGATGGCAATATCAAGAAGGTTATGCTGGTGGGTACATTGCAAGATTGCACACTAACATGGTACATCATGGTACATCAAGCATTCTAATGACCATCCGAACGTAGGAATCACAAAAATCCATACCGCGCTGAACAAAGAATTTAGCAGGCCAAAGTCAGAAACATAATCAATCAGCTAGTTTAAAGAGATGATAATGCTCCCAGGCAAGACCCCTTGGGATCTGGACCAAAGACTAAAGAGTATGATTCACAAAGCCAACATGATATTGATGAATGGACAACACCGCACATAGTTTGTAGCGTCACTAACACCGCACTTAAGGATGACGTTGTCATAGCAAAAAATTTCCACCCAAGCTGAAGCTTTGGAGATGGAAATGAGTTCGCATGAGACCACTATACAAGACCCTCGTCTGGGAGTCCAAAAAATCCATGCGCAACTACAAAATTTGCATCTAGAAATGGAGAGTTTGAAACAAGATAGGACAACTTGGCCAAACGCACGCAAGGAGGTATGGTGCATAAAATTCAAAGGCCAGGGGCATGACAAGGACCATTGTCCAATGTTCGCAAATTACTTGGTAGGAGGAGGGCTGATGCCATTAATACCTAAGGCATAGCAAGTACTAAGCATGTCACTTGCATTACAGTGCGCGATATGTCAGATAGGAGAAAATCAAACTACAAATAATTGTCATCTATTGCAGAAGTATATGTAGGCGTCCCAATAATTGTCTTGTAATTTCTACAGGTTAGTAGGCCATGATGAATGCACTTGCAGAAGCAACAGACTAATTATGGATCAGACTCCTGCCTACAGGGTGTAGACTGAAATGTGAGTCCCTGACCGAAATGTAGGAATGGAGTGCACTCGATTTCAGGGGCACAGTCGGGGTCGAGGTGGAATGGGACAAGGAAGGGGTCACGGACAGTTAATTTGTTACAATTGTGGAGGACCATGGCACTATGCCCGTGATTGTACAAACTCGATAAGAAAATCATGTTTGCCTTGTACTCAGTTTGATCATGAGGCAAAATATTTCCCTACATTGATAGCAAGACTAAACAAAAAAGGTGTACTTCAGCTCTCTCCGATTCAGAATTTGTATATAATGAGGTCCAAGCCGCGTGAAGAAGACTCAAATGTAAGCATCATGCTCAAGAGTGCTATGACCACTAGTGATGATAAAGGGAAGTAGTCAGAAGCAAGTGCGTGGGTTCGCAAGGCTCCTGCAAAGGAACATGAATTTGATTTAGAATGCGCAAAGTAGACATTCATGGAAGCTAGGAAGAGCTTCACGAAGGCCTCCACTTCAGGTAGTAAGGATCAACTAGAACCAAGGATGGATCCTTCAATGCTCACTACCTTTCTGGAGACATGCATGAAACTGCTATGTGATAGCAAGATACTAAAAGGACTACAGGAACTTATCACTAGGTGCATGGGTTCAAGAGAACCGCGTGTGGTATGAAAACTTGGAAAGCATGCATTGCGCATAGGAAGGGAAATGAGGTTGACTGCGCAAATTGGTGAGTATGAAATGGATCAGGTAATCCCGAATCTCGGCTTGGACATGAATGTACTGCCAGAAGAAACATGGGAATGCATGGGCAGGCCCACACTATAACGGTCTCTTATTCAGTTAGGAGTGGTGACCCAACAGAAGATTTTTCCCATGGGAAGATTGCAAGGGGTAATAGTAGATATTGTAGGTGTGAGCACGCAGGTAGATTTGAAGTGATAGAGATTGTCGATGATAGTAATCCCTATCCTACACTACTAGGAATAGACTGGGCCACTGATATGAACGGAGTCATAAATCTGAAGAAGC
The DNA here is from genome assembly GCA_000404065.3 of Pinus taeda. Lineage (NCBI taxonomy): Eukaryota > Viridiplantae > Streptophyta > Pinopsida > Pinales > Pinaceae > Pinus > Pinus taeda. The sequence goes on from APFE030597829.1 coordinate 27,782, forward strand.
ACAAAATGATCTTTGAGAAAAAGTCACTACGCGTAGTAGTACCACTAGGTCGAGTTGAAGGTGCGCGATACACTGAACCAGTGCATGATGATGATAGTGATGATGATCTCAATTGTATTTACAATATAACCGCAAGAGAAGAGGATTGGGTGAATCCAGCTGCAGATGGAAGGATTTCATGGGAGTGCGAAAGCTCCTACACTTTATATTCAGACGAAGAGATAGAGTGATGGCAGAATCAGCTGCACGAAGTAACAATGCTTAATTGCAACATGATGGTTAGGTCACTGCATTGCGCGACAATAGAGGCAAGGGATCTACCTACATATGATGGGTCGACAACAATGGATGAATTCTTGAACAAATTTGAAATCGCAGTACCAGAGCAACAGCAGTTTGATGCTCTGAAGTGGGCACTGCATGCAACACTTGCACGATGGGGGGGTACCCATCAAGGAAGTTTTGAGGACTGGCACAGATATAGAAGGATGATGCATCTACAATTTGGAAAACCCTAGCTCAGAAAGAGAGCCAGTCACCAAGGATGGAACAACTTGTACACCCACCTTTCCTGTTGGGCATGGACATATGTTGTACAACTCATACAAGTGCACACCACTCCCAAAATAGAGAATTTGAAAAAATCGTAGCAGCAGGAAAGGCAATGTGCACTACCAATTATCCATGGAGAAGCATTCGGTAGGATGTGAGAAGTACTGAACAGGGTTCACCAGGTGAGACACATTGATTGGGACCTATGCGTACCAGTGGTTTGATGGGCCTATAGGCCCATGTGAAAAACCTTGATTGCGGAAATGATTCCAAAGGTGAGGAATAGAGTAGAGACTGTAATTTTTGAAGAGAATTCAAAGAGGAATGTTATGAAACTAGCTCACAAAAAGATTGAAACGATAGATCAAAGCCTTAGAATTTAGCCTCTTCAACGGGGCAACCTCCTTTACATTACATAAATGAACAATTCTTGGATGATACAAATGAAAAGACCTCCTTTCTATATGTAGGAGTCTAAGGGGTCATAACATAATAATCAGAGCCGACATAACAATAATAATGTAAGGGCACAATAATAATAATAGTGGGCTTCTATGGGGCACAATAGTAACAAATATGGGCACTACATGGGTACATCAATATAATAAGTGGGTTGTACTAATAACAATAAGGGGTTACACTAGTCGTATAGGGGCCTAACATGCCCCTCTCCTTCAAAAAGGGTTGTCCTCAACGCTTGAGTAGTTCTTGATGCTTCTGTATAAACTTCTTGTCCTCCCATGTGGAATCTTCAGTGGGTAAGTTCTTCCACTTGATGAGGTACTCTGAAATTGATCGATTTCATAGCTATCAGGTTCTTGTTTCTGTGACTGCTCCAGGTTCCAATATAATTTTTCCTTCCTCTTCAATTTCTAGCGATATTGTTTGAATTGGGATCTTTTGCAACTTTTGAATAAGCGGCCATACTTCTTTGTCCTTCTTCCATTCATCCCTTGCTTCGTTTATCCAATCTGGTTGGATAATAGAAATAGCACAAAACAATGCTTCCACATCCTCATCCTTGAAGAGTCTTCTCATTTGGTAAGGTCGCCATTTTTTAAGTGCATGTAGTATTGCCAACATTTCCTTCTCATAGATAGGTTGCTTGAGATGTAGCAGTAAAAATATCCAATCACCTACATGAAAGCATTTTTCACTACGATGTTGATCTACCTGTTGTTTCGTTTGATTTTGCACCAAAGTGGCGTTATCCTTTAAAAGTTGGAGAACTTGTTGTTGATGCTCGATGTGATATTTCACTACTTGAACCTTTTTCTTCTTAATATGTCCTTCTATCTCTAGAGTTTCAGGAGTGGTAATTTCCTCCAATCCTTTACAAGATATGGTCAGATTCATTTCTTGATGCTCGATGTGATCTTTCACTTCTTGAACATTTTTCTTCTTAATATGTCCTTCTATTGTGATAGTTTGAGGAGTGGTAATTTCGACCAATGAATTACAAGATATGGTTGGATTCATTTCTTCTTTCTCGATGCAATCTTTCACTTCTTGCACATTTTTCTTCTTGATATGTCCTTCTATATTGAGAGTTAGAGGAGTGGTAATTCTTGACAATGCTTTACAAGATATGGTTTGATTCATTTCTTCTTTCTCTAGGGTGGGGTCCTGGCATATACCCTCTTCTTTTGATGTTTCTTGATCCTTTTCTTCCTCCTCTTCATATTCTATGTAAAACAATTTCTTCTTAGCACACTTATGACCTTTAGTACATTTGCTATCACAATTGTAACAAAGCCCCTTTTTTCTTTTTTCTTCCAATTGTTGTGGTGTAACCCTTGTAGGTTGTGGAAGGCTAGGAGAAACAACACTTCCATCTTTATAGTTGTGAGGGGTATGCTTCCTAGTTTCCATGATTTTTATTTCCACTATGTCACAAAGCCCTTTTACTCTTTCCAATTGTTGTGGTGTTGCTCTAAAGAAGGTGTTGCTCTTTGTATCCTCATAATGTGCTATCATTTCCTGCGTGAAAATTGACCATGTAACAAGATGTTTACGAGAACAAAGCCCTTTATACCATAAAAATTGGTCTGGTTCTAAATATGAAGATGCAATACATACTTTTTGTAATAGTGGTACACCATGTAGATCAAAATATTGCTCCATCTGAAGTATCCAGTTTACCGGATCCTTGCCATCAAACTTCCTCATCTTGCTTTCTCTCGTTTTTAGGAGCTTGATCTTGAAACAACTGTAACTATGTACTTTTGGGTCCCTAAGTTCTGAAATTACAACCTGAAGTAGCCCTCTATGTCCCCTTTCCAATGCCACCAGTCTGATCCAAATTATATTCTCCAAGGAAAAGTTATGCGAAATCTTCCATAGTGACTTGATTATAGACTAGCTCAGTACAACGAACTTGTACGACTTGCCACGAGTCACTATTTTGACCTTTGGCTTTAAAAAATATATACAAGAAACTACAATTTGTGCTCTTTCTGTAACTTCATATGAAATTTCAATCCGATGCTTAGAGAGAAAGTTATGACGATTTTCCCCAGGTCACCTGTTTGGAATGTAATTCAGGAGTCTGCAAAAAAACCAACTTCCTCAGATCATATCTCCGCAAATATAGCGCAAAAAGCTCTGAAATTCAGACTCGAGGTTCAACGCGATGTCTTCTCAAATGGTTTTTTTTTTAGCTTCTAAAACGTTGTAGAAAAAAGGTTATAGCAAAAATGCCACGATGACCTATTTGGAGCAGCAAAACCCTAGTATCCAAAGCTCTGATACCAAATGTTATGAAACCAGCTAACAAAAAGATAGAAAAGATAGATAAACGCCTTAGAATTCACCCTCTTCCAGGAGGAAACCTCCTTTACATTACATAAATGAATAATTCTTGGATTATATAAATGAAAAGACCTCCTTTCTATATATAGGAGTCTAAGGGGTCATAACATAATCATAGATGACATAACAATAATAATGTAAGGGCACAATAATAATAATAGTTGGCTTCTATGGGGCACAATAGTAACAATATGGGCACTACATGGGTACATCAATATAATAAGTGGGTTGTACTAATAACAATAAGGGGTTACACTAGTAGTATAGGGGTCTACCAAGGAATCCGCATGTAATAGCTCCCACAGAAGTGATAGTGTGCAAAGACCAAGATGAAGAAATCACATAACTACACAAGGTCGAACACATAAGTATTCAGGAAGCCATTTGGTGAGGGGACCTTAGACTTCGTGAACTCGAAAAAGACTGGGTACGATTGAGGAAGAAAAGAATTTTGATGGATGCCGAGGTCAAGAGGCTAGAAAACAAGATCATGCAAGCATGTCTCGTCAATAAACAAAGGATGACAAGGCAAGGTGCATATGATCATACCACTAAATTAGAAGAGTGTCGCCAAGAATTTATGACTATGTTGCCATGGCTACGACCACATATCACCAAACGCAGTAACTAGGGGAGTGCACTACATACGATAGAATGCGCAGCGCTGGTTGTTGTGAGGGCAATTGTGTATTTTCTGCAGACTATACTGGAAGGTGAGTTGAAGCTTCACACATGTGGTGCGACCACCTAACTAGCCATAGGAAGCATAATCTTAGTGCTCCAGGAAATTGAAAAAGAGCATGATACTATAAAAACGTTTGTTTGGGAGTTGTGTGATAAGGGAGGTGCACGCAAAATCAGCATGCCACAAGGTTGGCACTCGCGCACACTGGGCTGTGCTATCCCATGGGTAAGCTGGGAAGTTATTGTTGGTGTCACTATTCATGATGGAATGTCTGATTTTAGGCCAAATGGAGTGCATGACAAGCATTTAAGATGCAAATTATGGGCAAGATTTGGGAGAATTTGCTGCCAATAAAGCATTGATGGCCTTGAATTGGGGGAAATGGTCAAATTTGAATTCAAAAGGCGCTATAAAACTCTAGGGGCTAGCCACAAGACAACACTTGTTCACTTGAGATTTGAGCAGTTGATTAGAGCATAGAGTGTTGAGCGCCGAGTGATATTCGAGCCCCCAAGTTCATGAAATACCACATACATTTCAAACAAGATGGTGACTACCAGGAGAGGTTTGGTCTTTGCAAAAGGAATCGCTAATGAGGCTGCGCAGAACCCAATGGTACACAATGTTCCCAAAGATACTGGGGTTATGAAAGAAATCCTGAAATCACCTCAGACACTGAGACCAAAAAAAGATAAGTAGGCAGTGGGACAAGTTCGCATATCCCCGAGGAATCTATAGTTTGGTAAGCTCTCAATGGAAGAAAAGGGAAAGGTTGTCACCATTGAGACAGATCACGAGGAGGAGGACCTACAGGCTCTCATTGCTGAGGTAGAGGAAGCAAAGGACATGGAAGACAATATCTAGCCAGTGTGCTCTGTAGTGAAATTGACTGAGTACGTCCCTCTGCCAAAAGAGAAAACTAACATACCAAAGGATCTGGATGCCACAAATAGCACACTCCAGACCCCGCTCCTTCCTGATGGAATTGTATTTGAGGGCTCACATGTGGGCCGCGTGCCCACAATGAAGTTTGAATATTGGGACCTCGTGGATAGTGAGAAGTTACCAAACTTAGAGATAGAGAGCCTGATGAAGTAGAGCGCAGAGGGACCAATAATAACATTAGAGCCGCAAAAATGGCTACGTGGTGTGGCGAAGGCCGAATTGCTTCATCTATTGTGGATATCACACTTTCACCATTTTCCCATCACCATTTTCGTCATCAGGCAGCTACTTTGCCTGGTGCATGATGGGTACTTATGGCTGGAGGAGCCTATTCCCATCACAGTGGCTCTCATCCACACAATTTCTCGGCTTCCATGTAAGGGAAAGGACCCCACGGAAATAGGAGGAAAGAGTGATTATTTGGCTCTCATGGAAGCCATGAAGAAAAAATATAAGTTTGAGAAGAAAAACAGGGGTTATGCCATCAATAGTATCAAGGATAAAGGGGTGTGCATAGCTACCCAACTCCTGGATGGGAAGGTAATGGGAAAATGTCACGGTGATGAAGTACCAATGTCGATAGTTGTGTTGGCTGAACAATGCACAGAGGGGGTCCAATTCAATTGGGCTAATTTCTCTGAGAGGAATTCTTGATCAATAGTAAAGAATCCCAGGAGCAGGGTAAGACCTTCCACTACGTGTGGTTGTTCTTGTCCATTTCGCTGGTAGTGGGAGAACTGTCAGAGGAAAATCAGTTCCTAATCATTGAGAATGACGTACTAGAGGCTACGAAGCATGCATCACACTAGGCTAACAAAGACATAAAGCAAGTTCACAAGACAAAGATCTTCTGGATGCTCAAGGAGGCGAGCGTCTAGATCTGGATTAATAGGATGCTGTGCCTATCACCCAGAGTGTAGAATAGTTTGTGGAGCTTTGTATACTTTAAGGTGGACATGTACAGTATTTAAATCAAGGCGCAAAAGGATCTGGCGAAATAGTGGACCAAGCTCCCCTTAATTTCCACTGATGATGCAATTTTTACAGTGTTAGAATCGTGGCCTCCCAAGTGGCGCACCTTGGATTTGGTGGATTTGGATAGGACAGTAGCACAACAAAGAAAGAATGAGGCCAAGATATGTGTCGTGCAATTGGTTGAGAAGAGGTGCAATAGAAAAGCAGCAGCAGAGGTAAGGGCAGTCTATGAGGCAACATAGGCAACCACGGAGCAAGAAAAGGCCATCGAAGTAGTAGTAGTACTGCAGACAACAACGGCCACAACAAAACAGGCAGAGGAGGGCCAGGAATTGTCTATCGAATAGGAGGTAGAGGGCACAGACCTTTCAGAAGAAGGCACCGATGCGGGCCCAACTTCCACCCAACTCAGAAGGCTGCGCATCATAGAGAGATCAGGTCCACGGAAAAAGGTCAAGGCCTCCAAATTGACCATCGACCCGATCATGTTAATGGAAGCTGACCTCTACGACATCAACGAGATGGTTCATGATGTCACCAAGTAAGTGCTCCAAGAAGTCATGTCGGAGCAGCAGACTGTGTTAGGGGCCCCAAGGGTGTAGTTGCAAGAAATAGAGGTGCATCCCCCATAGGAAGGAACTGTAGCCACTACGTCACAGCAGGAATATCAATAGAAGAACACATGCTACGCACAAGGATGGCCAATACCATTGTGCTACTGGAAGGGGTGCTAGCAGCAAAGAATGAGATCGACAGAGCCATGGTTGGCTAGATCAAGGGACTTGGCCTTAATTTGGTTGCCCTTCCATGAGACATGCTATACCAACTACAGGATGGAATAATAGTAGAGCACCGCGCTAGGGAGGTCTGTGAAATTCAGGTGATGAGTGAGCAAAAGATCAACATTGAATAGCTCAGCCTACAGCATGACGAACTGGTGTCACAAAAACCAGTAGTTAGTACAGACAATGGACGAAGCATGTCGGCATGTCCAAGAGTTGTCCATCTTCGCGGACCTACCAATAGAAGTGTGGATCCAGTGTTTGACAAGTGGAGTTTGAAACACGCATGAGGAAAGAACACGAGTGCAGCTAGAGCTGAATCTCCAGATTTCCAAGCTGTGACTGAGGCGCAGCCTTCCACTAATCCTAAAGTTAGAGAGTAGTGCATTAGCACTATCCAAACATGGTTGGAATAAATTGGATGGGAAGTACATGAGTATACTAGTATGTTGGACCAAGGCTTTGGCCTCCTCACATCCTTGTAGGAGGACCCCAACATACGGTGCCTAGAAACAGAGGTGTGCGAACTTCATGAGAAGTATGATAGTGTCTGACAAACTATGTAGACATACATCCTCACTCAACGGCTCACAAAGATGCAGCAAGTAAGTGCACTCAAAGAGCAGGTGGATGTCACAAGACAGAAAGAGGCACTTCTCAAAGCATGTGTACAGCCATGGATTGATGAGGCCTTCACCATTACGGAAGATATCAAGGGAAAGATCGCATAGATGTAGGGGCTCTACGTGCTAAGGTAGGTATTCGATCCTCAGAAAGAAGCATCAGAAGAGCGTATGCAATATGTCTAGCGAACCGCAGAACAGTGCGTTGTGGACCTCTGAGTAGTATGGGACTAGTTGGAGGGACTCCACATGAAGATCGCCATGCCAACTAAGTGACTTGGGAATGAGTCACAATGTTTGTGTTGGGGGCCTATTGGACATCAAATCCACCCCACAACATGTTTTGGGGCTCAAAGCCCAAGTTTTGGTCAAATGTATTGTAAAAATCTACGAATTGCGGGCGCGGAGCCTGAAGTATAGGTTGAGTCATAGGGTTGTCCACCCTAAGTTTTGTAATGTAATGTAATGCCATGTTGGCCTACCCATGGTCCGCAGACAATGAGATTGTATAAATAGAGTGAGGCTCTAAGTTGTAAATATAACTAATTGAAGAGATAACAATAGATGAGTATGAATGGTTGGAGCATAGAGTAATATTCTAAGTGTATTTGGTTGTAGTAGTAGGAAGAGGCTCTATAGCTGAGTGTGCAGAGGCCTAGTAGAGTCTAAAGCTGGCTGTGCATACCCCTGCAACTGAGTGCACAAGGTGGTGTCGAGTCTATAACCTTGAACGAAGAATAATAAAGAGAAGTTGATTCCAAATTCTATGCATCCGCATGTGTATTGCATTCTATGCATTTATACTATTTTGTTTATCACGCACACTTATATGATTGCTAGATATACTGTTGATTATCACTAGTCTTACACATATAAGTTAATTAATTGGATAATAACATGTTAAATAGTGAGGAACTTGGGTATAATATAGATCGTGCTCCGAGTAGGGCTACACAAAGCCAACATCACAGGTTGCGAGGGACTAATAGATGCGCATAGCGACATGAACGCAGGGTCAAACCACAGACTACCAAAAGCTCATCAGACATCCCCAGGGTGCGGAAACCTGGTTCTAGCACCCTCCCATACTACTTCGGGTGAGGCCTCAATCCGCGCTCTGCGGACTTTTCCTGAAAGTGCTAGTAGTATCTGGATTTTTTTTGGCTAAATCGGCTCTGAACCTGGGTCAGGTGCCTACAAGCCAACATACAAATTGGGGATTTCTACATCATCCCGAATACACTCAGTTTTCCATGTTTCATACTTAAATAACATTATCAGTGACAAGCTTCGAGTTCAAATAGTGTTTCCAGAACTTGACGAAAAAGGAAAAATCATAATTGAGCCTGAACTAGTCATGGAAACAAGAAATTGATAGCTACATAATTGAGTAATTTTAGAGTATCTCATTAAGTGGAAAAACTTACCCACTAAGGACTACACATGGGAGGATGAGAATTTTATACACAAGCATCTGGAACTACTCAGCGATTGAGGAAAACACTTTCTTGAAGGAGAGGAGAAGTTTAGGTCCCTATAATAATAGTGTATCCTGCTTATTGTTATTGTTATTGTAGCCTCATTATTGTTATTTTTGTGCCCATGTAGCACCCATATTGTTATTTTTATGTTGTAGAAATTTACCTATAGAACAAACCAATATATGCAGTGTCCTAAAGCATAATACTTGTTCTACTTCTACACCATTAAGCGGAAGCATAATCGAATTCATGAGCAACATCAAGTAGAAACGTGCATAACTAATGAAGAGAAATAATCACACATAACACAAGATATATCCAGGGGAAAGCACCAGCATAAAACCCCAACCATGTATTATCTATCAAGTGGAAATCCTCTTCACAGTACAAAAAGAATTAGCTCTCAAGCTATCCTACTCGCTCTGTAATCAGAAGATCTTAATGATCTTCAATCAGAAGATGAAAATCATGGACTACCTAGGCCTCAATATATAGGCCACAAGTCCTCCAATCTCCTATAATAGATCCTTCTCCATGCAAGGAATACTTACTAGAAATATCCAAGCATCTGATAGTACATTATCCCTCATCTGATCTCAACTGGGTCTCTGACAGAACTGACGTGCAACAATTATCCATGAGTGAGTCCTCAGTTATCTAAAATAATAATTGTCACATGCATGCGAGCATTAAAAAACTATATTTTATTATTTTAACAACTTGTTAAAATAATCTAACTAGACTTGACTAGTTAGAACTAAGTCAACTGATTCTATCATTATAGAACTGAACCTTATCTCCTTTAATCAAGGGATAAATTCCTAAATCAAGGGAGAAAATAATTGCATGATCTCACAAAGACTTCAAGTTTAATTTTCCATTATTAATTAACTCATGGAGTTTAATTAATTAATATTTTAAATTACTGTTAAGACCAAATTCGTTTTTACTTCCTATAGTTAGACCAGGGACTGTTAAAAATAGGAAGGGACCCAAAAATGTTATTTTTAGAAGATTCTATTTTTAGCAGTTTCACCTCTCACCCAATGTGGCCAAAATTTTCATTGGCCAAACTATTATTTTTAGACATGTTATTTTTAGCAGGCCTATTTTTAGCACATTTTAAATTTAACATTTCTTGTTGCACATTTTTCAACACTCCCTCTCAACAAGAAATGCTTTCTCTCAAACCTGATCCTGTAACTCTAGAATGTTCTGCATGTAACACATCTACTCGGTCCACTTGCTCCAACAACACTTGGAACAAAAACACTCCCAAATGACCACTTTGTTGGGCTAGGAACATACTGTGTGTTAACTCCCAGGTTGTTCCCTTTGACTCCCAAGGGAATACGGCCGGGTTAACCACTAACCAATCTTTGGATTACAGCTTCTAGCCCAACTGTAATCAGAGAGGGCTCTCTCTTTAAGGT
>APFE030597829.1:40739-63239 GCA_000404065.3 Pinus taeda
GCTATTTTCTAGCCTGTAATTCACCAATGTTTTATCTGCCAAGGAGGCATATACCATCTCACCCGTTTGCTTATGTAATTCTATTTGATCCATCGGGTGGATGTCCTTGGCAAGGACCTAAAGGTTGGTCCTGATGTAGTCTGCAGCTGACTGTGGCTGCATCACGGCTGGCATGAAGTGGCTCATAATCATCTTGCCCTCTTGGACATCATAGGCAGACATAAGTCTTTGTTGGTTGGTGGGAGCCATTTTTAATAGATGATTATATAATTGTATCCTTATGGGCTCATTCCTCTTCTTTATGTCCATGAACTGCTGCTTGATGCTTAGTTCACCTCCTCTTTGTTGGCTTGAGGAGCTAACTTCTCCTCCTGCTGTCCTCTCTTGTTCCTATTGGAAGGAACTTGCAGAGGCCTCCATGCTAGGTGGGCCCATGCCCAAAGATTGCCCTATTGGCATTTCTTCCTCTAAAAAAGGATTCAATCTTTGCCTCTTTTCCCCTTGAGTTGTTGATGTTGTGAGGGGAGTCTCTCTGTCCCTTTTCCTGCTTATGTCCTCCTTTTGAGGGGTTTGGAGGATTGAGGCTTCAGCTCTTGCTTCTTGCCTAGGAGGCACCATTTGTGGTGGCTGCTGCTCAGTGACCATTGGGGCCTCTGCTGTTTGTTCCTCTTGCACTGGCTGCTCCTTTTCTGGTTGTTGTACCTGTTGTTGTTGTTGTACCTATTGTTGTACCTTTTCCTGAAGTGGCTGCTATTGCTCCATTTCTTTCTCCTTGCCTTTGCTAGAGGTATGATCTGTAGCTTTGACTGCCTTCTGATGTGCTGTGGAGGATGAGGCAGCTACTCCCAGTTGAGTGCTTGTAAGAGAAAATACCTATGCAGGAAGTTCTAAGTCAGCCATCTTTAGGAGATTTCTTTGTGCTCTTTCATTTAACTCTTCTTGTGTGACAGGTTCCTCTAATGTGCCTCTCGTCCATTTTGGTTGATTTGCATATTTTTCTATGTGAGGCAACCTCACATGGTCATAACTGGATAGCCTATACTTGACCCTTCTTAAGGTTATGAAGTGATTGGGGTCATAAGGTTTCCAGAGGAAACTGGTCTTTAGGCCAAGGCCTTCTAGCATTCTGTCTGCCTCTTGCTAGCCTTCCTCCCTTTTGTTAAAAACAAAGTGGCCCAATTGGTTTTTTACCTTCAGCTGTGCTTTCTTGCCTTTACCTGAAAAGTTCTTCACATCAGCATTCCCAAACTTCCTGAAGTATTCAACGGAAAACAACCTCATAGGCACATATTTGGGCAATCTGTATGCGGGTAACTCACAACCATATATTCTAATAACGGTGTGATTTTGGTAAAAATACAAATCAACAATGTTGTATACCTTGGACAACTGAAGGATCCTCTGCATCTCATCGATTAGTCTTGGAGGAGGTGAGCTCAGGAACAAAGACATGGCTGGGTGGATAAAAAGGTCTATAAACTCACAGTAAGTGTATGGAGAATAGGATATGCAGTGAAAAGTTGAGGTCCAATACACTACTGACCTTGGATTTCCTTGTGCATCCACTCTTTTCATAGCAAAAGAAAATTTCTCATGTTGATAGTATAAAATCAAGTGGTAGATGTAGGAGGAGTATCTGAACACCCTTTCCCTTGATAGGTTCATCAATTGCTCATGCATTTTGTCTGATATGTAGGTGGCATATTCATAGCAGACTGGAGTTTTGCCAGGGGAAAACATGAGCATCATTACTAGTACAGTTTCATCAATATACTCAATTGAATTATAACCCAGAATGGGACTGATCATATCTGCAAGGTCCCTGCCCAATGGGTTGAGGTAAACATGCAAAATGGGAGGGTACTACACAGTATCAGATTTAATATATAATTGGTTCAGCTTGGTGATCTGAGCATCTGTCATCTTAGCTCCTTGATTTATCAGATCAAACAAAGATAGAGGAACCAATTTCTTATCAGTTTTGAATTGCAGCATCTCTCTGATGGCCTCAGGGGTAATATAGAAAACAACTGAGCCTGAAGGGTCAAGCACAACTCTCTGAGTGGCATCATAACCATCAGCACATAGGTGAATTAGGTCAGGAAATTGATTGACCTGAGGAAGTTTGAAGATTGGGAGGAAGGAATCCCAAATGCCCAATACATCTATTCTAGTCTCATGTTTAGCCTTTAGTTCATTTAACAAGTGGATGTGGAACTTTCTTTTGATTAGGAATTCCTCTGAGATTTGATAATCCAAATATGCTAATGCCTGCCACTCCAATTCTCTCTGAGGGGCATTTAAAGGGGCAATATTGAGGGCCACAGGTGCTACTGGTGTATCCATGGTTACTTATAAACTCTGTTTTGTATGTAAATTAGTGTTACTGTGCAGAGTAACAGACAAGAGTGTTTCTTGGAAAGAGAGGTGATTTGCTGAGAAACAGAGGACAAAAGGGTAAATTGCAGCAATTGAAATACTACACAAAGCACTAGAGAGGGAAAATACTTGTTCTTGCCAGACTCTTTCACGGTGATTAGGTGTAATTTGGGTTCCCTGTTCACGATTGCGCGAACAAAATGCAGGTTTTGTGAAAGCTCTGGTGAACAAGGCTTAGCCGGTGAATTTTGACCTTGTGACTTCAAATGGGAACTAGGCACAGAGGATTTGCCAGTTAATTGTGCGTTTTTTCTATGTTCTAAGTTAATTTAGTCGATTTGCAGAAAAAACCAGGCGCAGAGAGGATTCACAGGGATAAATACCTGGTAAACTGACAGTCCAGGTCACAAATGCAGGTCGGTTGGCGTTCCGATGGTCTCCAGGTTGAATTCAGCAGGTTGGCGTGAGCTTGGACATAAAATACATGCAGAAGACAACACAGACGTTTTTGCAAAAAGTGCAAAAAAAGGCGAAAATTTGGCCAAAATATGGATTTTTTGGAACATTAGCGCCTTTTTCGGATGACGTCAGCATGACGTCATCGGGTGGGGTTAGGGTTGGATGACGTCATCAGGTGACGTGGCGGCTTATGAGTGGTCCATGGGGATGGTGAGGTGGCGGATAGGTGGAGCAATGGCGGACGGGGGCGCAGACGTGGCGATGATGTAGCAGTGATGCTGGCAGGTGTGTTGGTGGAAACCGGAAACCGTAGGCAGTATGATATCGCACCTCTTTTCATACGGAAGTGGAGTTGTCAGAGGGGGCTCCGATACGCTGTGGGGGCGACACGTGGCCAAGGCCTGACATCACCCTTTGATAGATATCGGAAGCTAACTTACAGATGTCGGGGTCGGTCCGATATGCATGTGGACCGTTAGATGAAAAGTGCCCAATCGGACGGTTGACGGGTCAATGACTTGTCCGGACGATACGGCGTCGGGCGGGCAATAAAATATTGATTTTTCATGGGATTCGTGCCTGGCGGGACTTGGGATAATGGCGAATTTATATGGTTTTTCAATGTATTTTTTGATAAAATCGCACATAGCTCCAAGACTTTGGATAAGTCGGGAAAGTGGGTTTTTGTGTATTTTTTCCTTTTGAGCGGGTTAGGGGTGCAAATGGGTTTTTGCAAGGTTTTTTAGGAAAATGAAGGGTTGGATAGGTAGATGAGTTCTGAAGGTAAAAAGAGGTAAGGCTTGGGTTCTCAAACTGACCAGATGTCAATTTGATTCCCTAGAGGTGAACATATGGCTATAATGCCAATGGGGAGATATTTATAGAATGCTTGGGGTTTATACACCATGGTGTTATAATAGTAGGGAAAAGGTGACGTAGGGAGTTAGATAATAGAATTTTAAAGGTTAATATGGAGGGAGAAGGTGAATGAGGAGTGATATCACTAAGTTTATTTGAAAACAACTTAGCTTATGGAGTAGATCAAAATGAAAAGAATTTTGCATGAGAAATGTGGCTCTTAAAGGAAACAAGAACCAACATAAAACCTTGAATTCTTTCATAAACACAACTGGTGAAGAGATATTAGTAATGAGTGTAGAACAAGGAAGAAAGGGAAGTTAGACATGCTCCATTGTGTTGTTTTCCTTATGTTTACCAACAAGATTCAGTTTGAAAGGGACACCACTTCTGCAACCCCATCTACCTACCCATCTACTTGCCTAGCATTTTTTGTTTCTTCTTGGAGGGTGCACTTGGACTTGCAGACCCTTATGTGCCTTTTCTTTTCCATTGGCGTTTTCTTTTGATTGCCTATCTAGCACTACCCTTATTGCTTCCAAGGCCCCAGATTAAGCAGTTGGGAACCTTAGTTTCTCTGCCTAACTATTGGTCTGCCAAGATTAAACAGTTTGGACAGACTTCTCTATTCTACAATAGAAAATTGAAACATGGCATGATCCAAATTAGACTGTTGGACCATCCATCAAAATTTAGTAAACATGAAGGCATGTACACACCTTGCCTTGTTTTGGAAATATGGGATATTTGTATCAACAAAGCAGAGCATATTTGGCATTTGAATTTGCCAATCATGAAATATGAAACCTATTGGTATAGGTATCCAACACTGTGATGCTGAAGCTCTAACTGCTACTGAAAAGTGCTCCCTCTCTGAAATTTGCACTACTGCAACATCTCCATGCATCTCACACCATTGCACACCTCTCTATGCCACCTAGCACTATGCAAAACACTTGTGCCTCTCACATTGTTGTAGCCTACTAACTATGCACTCTCCTGGGATTGCCCGCACTGTTGCTGTCTCTGCCACTCCATCTGCATCTGTCTCTACCCAATCAGTCAGTTCCTGCTACTCCACATCAGGGCTCTTGTAGCAAGGTCTCATCCAAGAGGTTGGGTACCTCAAGGATCTTGGCCCTCCTCCTTGGGATGATCACTCTATCCCCACCTCCTACCTGGAGGTATGGCGGCATGTGATCCCTTAGCCCACCTGGCTTGAAGTTTCCCCCTAATAGAGGTCTATACATGAGTAGATGTCTCTACTCGATCTCCACTCAACTTCCCCTGTTGTCGCTGCTCCACAACCTCCTAAAGCTGCTGCACTAATCGTGGCTCCTCCACAATCGCCTGAGACTTCTTCTGGCTCTGCATGTTGAGAGGTAATTTACTCTCCCTCTCAACCACCAAGTCTCCATCAGTTGCCTTGCTGCTCAAGGCTTTGCATGCATCTTGAACCTCAAGAGCATACAGGTTCTTGACCCGTGAACCAATCTGCTTTACCTGTCTAGTGATGATGTGTCTAAGGAAAACCTTTTCCTTACTGAAGACTACATCATAGCCTCTGTCTTCCAACACTGTGATCGACACCAAGTTTCTCTTCAGTCCTAGTACATACTTGACATTGGTCTAGGTAAGGCAAGATCCATGCTCCCTTTGAAAAATAATCGTACCTACACCTAAGACACTATACTTCTCATCATTACCCATCATTATGAGTATCTGGAGATCTTTCTCCTCCAAAGTACTGAACAAACTCTTGTCACTGGTCATGTGGAAAGAAGCTCCATTGTCAAGAAACCAACCACTTCCCACCATGGATGAAACCATGCATGCGAAGAGTGTGAAATCCAACTCAAACTGTGAAGCAAGTGCCTCACCCTCAGATCCTTCCCCAGATCCCTTCTTGGATTTCCTCCGTGGACAATTTGCAACATAATGGCCCACCTCATGACAATGAAAGCATCATACTTTTGATTTGTCAACCTTCCTCCCATCATTGTAAGAGCTATATTCGGAAAGAGAAACCTTCTTCTTCCCCTTCTTCGGCTTACTCACTAAGGCACAGTTCTCCTCATAATGCATGGATGAAGAACTGTCTCTGGTGCTCCATCTGATCTCCTCCTACATCAAATCCGACCATAGTCATTCCTAATCTAGTAGTTTCTCCCTTCCATTTAACCAGTTCTGGTAGTTATGCCAACTCTTCGGAAGGCCAAGGAGTGCTAGATTCACCATATCCTCATCTGATGTCATGATCCCTACACTTGCAAGCGCATCCCTACATGTGATGAGCTTGGTCAAATACATAGAGATCCTCTCATCCCTTTCACACTTGATCTTTCGAAGTTTTTTCCTCAGTGCTAGCTTCCTCTGATCACTTCTATTCTTATATAAATCTTTCAATGTTTTCCACATTGCATGCAGAGTCTCCTTCCCATGGAGGCTCGAGACAATGTGATATCACACTCCCTCCAAGAGAATTCTCCTAGCTCTAGCCACACACTTCCTCCATTCCACCTGCTCAATCTTGTCAGTAAGCTTAGGGATTTCTTGATCAATGAAATCCTTAAGACCATTATCTTCCAAAACTGCCTCCATGCGATCCTTCCAAGCTATATAGTTTGAGCTGCCATCAAGGGCATACTCAAGCCTCAAACCATAGGACACCATTGATGAAATAGATGTTATAAGAACTTGAGATCTATATCCTGAATAATAAACTTCGAATTTCTCCTGTTAGTATATTGTTCTTACTTGATCACCTGTGCTCTGATACCATGTAGAAATTTCACCTGTAGAACAAACCGATATATGCAATGTCCTAAAGCATAACACTTTTTCTACTTCTACAAAGCATTAAGCAGAAGCATAATCGAATTCATGAGCAACATCAAGTAGAAACATGCATAAATGATTAAGAGAAATAATCACACATAACACAAGATATATCTAGGGGAAAGCACCAAAATAAAACCCCAACCATGTATTATCAATCAAGTGGGAATCCTCTTCACAATACAAAAAGAATCAGCTCTCAAGCTATCCTACTTTCTCTGTAATCAGAAGATCCTGATGATCTTCAATCAGAAGATGAAAATCATGGACTACCTAGGCCTCAATATATAGGCCACAAGTCTTCCAATCTCCTATAATAGATCCTTCTCCCTGTAAGGAATACTTACTAGAAATATCCAAGCATCTTATAGTACACTGTCCCTCATCTGATTTCAACTGGGTCTCTGACAGAACTGACATGCAACAATTATCCATGAGTGAATCCTCAGTTATCTAAAATAATAATTGTCACATGCATGCGAGCATTAACAAGCTATATTTTATTTTTTTAACTATTTGTTAAAATAATCTAACTGGACTTGACTAGTTAGAATTAAGTCAACTGATTCTCTCATTATAGAACTTAACCTTATCTCCTTTAATCAAGGGATAAATTGCTAAATAAATGGAGGAAATAACTGCATGATCTCACAAAGACTTTAAGTTTAATTTTCCACAATTAATTAACTCATGGAGATTAATTAATTAATATTTTAAACTGATGTTAAGACCAAATTCATTTTTACTTCCTATAGTTAGACCAGGGACTGTTAAAAATAGGAAGGGACCCAGAAATGTTATTTTTAGAATATTCTATTTTTAATAGTTTCACCTATCACCCAATATGGCCAAAATTCTCATTGGCCAAATTGCTATTTTTAGACATGCTATTTTTAGCAGGTCTATTTTTAGCACATTTTAAATTTAACATTTTTTATTGCACATTTTTCAACATATGCCCCATAGAAGGCCACTATTTTTATTGTTGTGCCCTTACATTAATATTGTTATGTAGGCTCTGATTATATTGTGATCCCTTAGACTCCTATACATACAAAGGAGGTCTTTTCATTTGTATCATCCAAGAATTGTTCTTTTATATAATGTAAAGGAGGCTTCCCCCTCAAAGAGGATAATTTTTAAGTCGTTGATCTATCTATTTGTGAGATGGTTGCATAAAAGAAGCTACAAAGGATGCTGAAACTTCTCAATTTTTCATCCTTCTCTAATATTATAAATTTAGGATAACTGGAATTTGCTGATAGTGACAAAGACCATAGAAAACATAGGAAACATTCACTGATGGCCTGATCATGATTGAAACCCAAGGTTTGACTAATCTTTGAGAAAATTATATGCACTTGTTTAACAAACCATTCATATTGTAGAGGGTATATTAAATATTGTAGATAAGTTTTAGAATTTAGAACACTAAGGAAAAATGTAATTTGTAGTTGTGGGGATAATGATCTGAAGGTTTGAAAAAGAATTTTTTCATTTAATTATATTGTGTTTTCGTTCATAATACTAGAAGTTTGTAACCCTAACATATTGAGAACTAATTCAGTATTTAATAAAATGATTATATTTGAATTTTTATGTTACTATTGATCTAACAAAAGAAGAATAATTCTTAGAGCACCATTTGACCAATTCAGGGAAATGAACAACCTAAGGAACTATATACAATGGAAGATGTCACTCCCAAACTTTATAACTCTTACTAATTTCATCACCCTACTAATAGAATGATTGAAGAATCTACTTTTGATTAGTCCATGGAAAAATTGGGTCATAAACATCTTAATTGTGGTCCACTAGGTTATTTTGGTCTAGGTCAAATATTTTGTGAATGTAGACAATTTTATAGAAGGATTTCATTATTTTGACTACTAAAAAATCAAGATGGAACAAGAAACCAACCTTGAAAGATGAATTCTTGCTAGCTTAAACATTTTAACATACCCATTGTTGCCTGTAACAAATCCCTTTTCACTTCTAAGCAACTGCAGAACATTGTGTTTTTACCAAGTAAAACAAATCTTTATAAATAAAATGCTTGATAAAAAGTTAGTAGATATCAAATTTTTGTATCCATTGATTTGATCTAATTTCTATATCAGTAGTGGAAATTCAATGTGAAGATGACAACAAACAATATTTAACACCATAAGAGAATCTCACAATGAATTTGTTAAGGCACACATGTGTCTTCTTAATGAGGGCAGAATTTGAATGGTGTTTTATACTTCGGGTTAGTTCAAAATCAACAAAACATATTCACCATTGGTCTTCAACTTCTCGTGATCTGGAAATTTGAACCATGTAATACGATATGATACTTTGCCCTTTGGAATTTTGAACTATCCCATAGAAAATAGAGTAAAGGAATTTTCATTATTTAAATATCCCAACTGCTAAATTGTATATTGATATAGTTCTATATATATATATATATATATACACACTCCAATGTTGGGTTCCTTGTGTTGGTTGTTATTCACATCGAACATGTGATGCTTCATATATGTTGGAGTAAAATTGTTCTCAACTGGATATTGAGTCTAGGAACCCAATATTTTTTATAGAAAGAAATATAGCCATGTCTATGAACCTAATTTATAGCAATATACTTCAAAAATTTTAACCTTAATTATATTGTTTTTCCAAAAATTTATAAAAAATTTAACATGTGATAATAGGCCCTTAAAACCTTAAGCCCTAATCCATGAACCTTTAAGCCATAAATCCTTAACCCCTAATCCCTTATTACAAAATCCTTACATACCCTACATCCTGTGTGCATTCCATATAACTATTATTACTCCTAATTCCTAATCTTAAATCCATAACCATTATAATTACTAACCCCATGATGTTAAATCTTGATTACCCCTAAATTGTATAACACAAAAAAACTATAATCCCAAGCCCTTATAACCCTTAACACCTATAAATTTTTACCCCTAACATCTATTATCTAATATATATTGTAACCATAAAAGCTATACCTTAAAAAGAATAACCATATCACCCTTAACTCTTGAAATGTAACCAATATCACTAATAAAATCTGAGACATAATAGCTATACTTTTTAACTAGTAACATATATGATCCATAACCTAATCCCATATACAAACATATACGCCAACTATTATATTCCCTAGATGGGAATGGGGAATGAGGAAAACGAGACTACATGATTAATGTTGATGCAAATGTTGATAATCTCAAATTATATTATGCGGGGATCTTAGGATTCTATGAGTCTTGAATCCCTGACATACTGTAAAGTTATGTGCCTAGTCTAACCATATTTTACGCATACAAGAACAATTTGTAGAAATTTCAACATTGGCCCCATTCACTACTCATCGTGCGGAGTCGGTGGATGACATTCGTGATGGGAATTTTAGAAGACATTCTGTGACATTTCAAGAGAGTTTCAACAAAGATTCCTTATATGGGAATGAGGAATGATGAAAATGGGACTACATAATGAATGTTGATGCAAACATGGACAATATCCAAGATTATACAAGGACGTCACACATCCTTGATTATTGAAACCCTTTCATATCGTTAACACGTGTGTACTCTAACCATGTCAAATTTCAATGAATACAATCATGATTTGAAGAAATTTCAACACTACCCCCCTTTACTATTCATCGTTTAGCATTGATGGATAACATTGGAAATGGGCATCTTGGAAGAAATTCCAACACATTTCATGAGATCTTTGACAAATATTCCTTAGATGGGAATGATGAATTATGACAATGAGACTACATAATGAATGTTGATGCAAAAGTGGACGATCTCAACGATTATGCAAGGAAATCAAGCATCCTTTAGTCTTGAAAACCTCGCATACTATCTAGGCATGTGGCTAGTCTCTAACCATGTCAAATTTCAATGCATACAAGAATAGTTTGAAGAAATTTCAACATTGGCCCCATTACTTCTCACCATGTGGCATCAGTTGATGACATTGGTGATGGGTATGTTGGGAGACATTCCATGACATTTCAATAGAGTTCTGATAGAACCCTAAATCCCCTAACCCCTAAACTTGCATTGAACTTTAAATCCTTAAGCCCTAATCCCTAAATTAAGTACCCTTAATCTCTCAAGCCTAGATAATCACTAATATTTTAATTCAAAAGCCCTAAATCCCCTAACCCATAATCCATAGGCCCTTAAACATTTAATCCCTAATCTCTAATACCTTAAAAAATAAACCCCCATGCCGTAAGCACTTAAACTTTAATCCCTTCACCCATAATCCCTATGCCATTAACCATTAAACTACCTAACTTGTAAGCACCAAATCCCTTAGCTCTTGTCCCTTAATCCCTCAAAACCTAACTCCTAATCCCTTAATCCTTGAACCCCAAATCCCTAAATCCCATAATCCTCAAAGCCCCTATCCACCTAACCCATAAAACCTCAATTAATGATCTATTTAGGAACATTTGGTGCTAAATTTGGCATTAAAAAGGGAGAAACCAAGATAGAAAATTTGGCACTACACGAAGAGATATATCTAGTGAAATTCTTGATGAAATTTTATGCCACAATTCCTGGCATGATTTTTTTCATAATTCCAACCAATTTATGGCATAAATGTATGGTCTAATTTATGGTTTAATTTCTGGTGTAATTATCGACAATATTAATGCCTAATTTAGTGTCTAAATGTTTTTGTCAGTGAAAAAAAATGCCAAAAATAGAACTATATCAATAAATAGTGTCAATTTTTTCAAACAATTGAGGAAAAACACTCTAATGCAATCCTTGGAAGCAAAAAAGGGAGGAAAAAAGGAGATAGTGACAACCATTCATTGTAGTGTTATTTCATAATTGAGATAATTGAGAAAAATCTCATAACTGTGAAATTGTTTTCTAGAGTTTTTTATTCCCAAGGAGATCAACTTGAACCACTTGTGTATGATTTAGCTATGGGTCTATTATTGTATAATTTTCCTTATTTCTTGAGCCCCTTGGTGTCTAGTTACATTCTACGGGAGGATAGAATGAACCTATATAACCTCACCAAGAGGAAAGGGGGTTATATCTAGAATCCATATTATAGAGAAATGTCTCTACTAAATTAGGAGGAAGAGACCATGCTATAGTCTTGAGGTGAGGATCTCATTTGTTGGGAGGTATACATTCCTTGTATTATCATTTTGGATTAATAGATCTATATGTTCCTTTATTGTATTTGCAATCTGAATCATATTTTTTTTATACATGACATTTTTAAATTAATAATCCCTTGGCATAAGGATATAATTGGTTTGTTTGGTGGTGCATGTGTGCAAGATAATTCTCATTTCAATAGGAAGAAATATATTCAAGTGGAGGAAAGGTTTTCTCTGCATCAGACTCAAGATACTACACCAACCTACGATGATGATGTGTTCTAATCCTCCAATCCTTCTTTAGTAGCATCTTGTATGAGTTTAGAATGTATTTTCTTGTGTATGAAGGAATAAGGTCTAGAATTCTTTATCTTCTTATTATCACCCAATCACATTTGGGTAGATAATCCCCTAATCTAGTAGGTTAAAATTAGCCTACTAGCTTAGGTAAAAGTTTCCTTTAACAGATCTGCTGACTCCACCTAGGAGTCATCCCTAGATACATTGAAACTCTCCTATTTGTGGCCTATTTGGTTTTCTATTGCTTTGATTTCCTTCTCCTTTGGATCTCTTTTAAGCTCATTTTATTTAGATATGGATAGATCCTATATTTGAATTTTTTCTTTTTATTTTTTATCTAAATAAATAGAGATAGAATATTAGATCAAGTTTCAAATTGAATTCTAGAATTTTTCTATAAATAATTTTATTGAAATAACTACATATGAAAAATCCTCTCAAAATTTCACCCAAAATAAAAATGAATAAACCTAATGAGGAGACTCAACCAAATTCATCTACTTAGGGCGGGGGCATAAGTGAATGAGATCATAAGATCAAGTTCCCTTGTAAGATTTATTAAGATGAAAATTTGACTCATGAGTGCCCTTGAATGGATGAATTCCACTATCTTCTTGCACCACCACCTACTACTCAATATCCAACTATCTTGATTCATCCATTCCCTACACAACAATAGAAAAAAATGGTTTCCTAGGCTCCTCGACGTCTAGAAGGGGGCAATGGGGGGCATATTTTAATCTTTCTAATAATACATTCATCCTTATGTGCCAAGAACAAGTTATGTGACTACATGAGCTTAGTGTTATGATACTCCTAAGTCAAGTTCTTCATTTAAGGAATCAACCACCCTAACTACTTTAGTAGACCTCTCATGCTAGGTAAGCTTGTTGAGGCATTCTATTTCCCACCTAAGGGTGTAGTCTAAAATTTAACACACAATCTTAATGTGTGGGCTGCCCAACACTAAAATATTGTTGAGGATCACCTTGCCCGAGCACCATCTTCCATGTCTACCTTGGAGGTTTTGCACATATTCCTTCAGGCTTCAACAATACAGAGACTTGTTGACTACTATTGGAGGGGTGGATCTCTTAGAGTTTAGTTTTATTACCTTTGATGTTGATGCTCCTTGTGGTAGAATTTCCCATCAAGTTTCCTTTCAAATTACCATGTATGTCTTTAATCATGACATATATTTGACTTTCATGGATGAAGGGTCTTACACTTGTGTCATGTAAACATCATGTTGGAAATCTCTTAGTTCTCTATCACTCACGAAGTCTAGTGCCACTTTACGAGCATTTAATAAAAACCATTTTGTACCACAGGGGGTTCTTCAAATGTTTTCCATTAAGCTAGGGGCAAGATTTGTTATGTTTATTTTGATGTTGTAGATGCTCCCTTAGATTCTAATATGCTTCTTGGTTGTATTTAGTTTTCTCCCATGTTTGTTGTTGTTTCTTCGATGTTTCTTATTCTTTGTTGTCTCCATGAAAGCAAGAATTTCATGATCAATAAGCTTGATTATTCTATACTGTCAACCAAACTTACCACTATGAGGAATTATGTCCCACTTGTGGGAGATCACCCTGGTAGTTATGAGAGTATTGGTGTGGGTTTATTCAAACTATCATCCCTTATTGATTTATTTCCTTTACCCCTTCTCACCATTCCTTCTTTCTCTACCATTCCTACTATGCACATGATCTCTTCTGTCACCTGTCAGCCCCATGTGTTACTTGACCTTACGGTGGTGTCTTCTTTTGTAGGTGTAGATTAACATGGTGAAAATACCCCTCCTTTAGTGGAATATATTGTAACCTCCTTGGTAGTCCCTTCAGTACCTTCTGACACTGGTCAAAAACTCCATCTTAGTATGAAATATGACCAAGATCCCTTTCCCACACAAGAAGTCACTCCACCTATTCCAAGTGACTCCCTTGACAAAAAATATTATTCTTGAAAACTCATCTTGGGAGTAATGCCTTCACCTATTGACAATAATATGAATATTATGTCTCTCGATTCCTCTAGTCTCCCTGAATTGATAAATGTAGAGATTGGTAAATAAAATCTTGTATCGATGGAGGGCACATCTCCTCGACCCTCCTTAGAAGTGGCACATAGGGATCAAATCAGGTCTTAGGTTTATAATACTAAACTTTCCCATGAATTTTTCAACTCCTCTCATCCTGATTATGAGTGCCTTATACCCCCTTCACATCTTGATGGTCAGTTTCAAGGAGCTCCACTAGCTCATGAGACCACTCATCTTGTATGTCCTCGGGTGATTCCTAATAATGCTATGGTTCTAGGTGCTCCTTGGTATCATCAACCTTTAGGAATAAGGAAGTTCAATTATTTATGGTATGTCCCCATATGTGTATCATATGGTTCCTCCAATCCTCGATGAGTTCATGCATGGAAATCTTTGGTATGTGCCCAAAAGTGAGCACACCTTGATGTGACCTATTAGAATGAGTTTCACTTGTACATATTGTACATAGGAGTGTGTGATATATTTTTCTCTCTTTTAGGTTTGTTATGTGATGCGAGATCTTTTCTAGTACATCATATATGCCAAAAATACAAAGAAAAATTTATAAATCTCAAAAAATAAAACAAATATGGTCATGTTTTTACCGAATCCATGTTTTATTTCTTTCAGTATGTGATTTAACCATGGGTCTAGTTTTCCTAGGTGATTTTTACATGATAGGTTGGTGTTTATCTTGCAACATCCATTGGACCTTAGTTATGCTTAGGTTGATATATCACCATTATCGATGCATTATTGATTGTTAGTGCCATCATTGTGCCTTAGTTCTGACCTAGTCAAGTTGTGGAATTAGTCACCTTTCTCTATGCATGTCATAACTTGGTGGTAGTTGTCTTTCATTATGTGATTTAACCATGGGTTTATTTTTTCTGGGTGAATTTTACATGATGGGGTGGTGTTTCTCTTGCAACATCCATTGGACCTTAGTTATGATTAGGCTAATATATCACCACCACTGATGCATTATTGATTGTTTGTGCCATCATTGTGCCTTAGGTATGACCCCGTTAAGCTATGGCATTAGCCACCTTTCTCTATGCACATAATAACTTGGTGGTAGATCTTGCCTCTACATGGATGCTATATTTTAGCACCATACTTTTTCCTTGGTATCCATGCAGTCATTTTTATTCTCTTTCAAAATCCATATTCCTAACCCACCATGACTTTGAATCTGAGCCTCATGTCCTCTTCTTTGTCATATCTCTAGCCTTACCCTAAGACAATTCCACGCTCTATCCCTCATGCTTTCAACATTATATTAGCCTATTTCTACATGATGAACCTTTGTTTCCTCATTCCATCGTCATCATCTACTCGGTCTATCATTAAATTTCACTTGCTTTTTTACCC
Organism: Pinus taeda; assembly: GCA_000404065.3. NCBI lineage: Eukaryota > Viridiplantae > Streptophyta > Pinopsida > Pinales > Pinaceae > Pinus > Pinus taeda. Next base: position 56,141 of record APFE030597829.1, read on the forward strand.
TTTCATGGAGAAATCACTACGATGAATGGTCTTATTAAGCCAACCTCTTTGTCTCTTTTTGCTTTGAGTGGTTCCATTATACTAGAACTAGTTGATGCCTTTATACCACATGCTCCTCTACGATGATCTTCCTCAGTGTCCTTCCTATGCTTGTTAAATATTGAATGAGAATGAGATTCTTTTTTCCTTAGTTTTGTCCTCGTTAATCAATGAAAACATCGATTTCATTTTTGTCCACTTGTCATGACTCGTTAAACTTATGAAAATATTGAGCTTCATTTTTCATATTTTCATTCTCATAAAACCTACATGAAAATGTTGAGTTCTTTTCATCTTTTCCTACTCATTAATTAAATTGAAAGTCAGTGAGTGATCTCTTTTCCATTCTCGAAGATCGTCAAATCATGAGAAGGGTACGAGTGTACCTTTTTCTCTTTTTAGGCCTCACTAAAATTTATGAAAAAGGAAACCATTTAGCATACTTGTCTTCTATTTCATTCTCATTAACCCATGATGGAGTCTAAAAAAAGAAAATGGGAAGGGAGAATTTATTTATATTAGTCATGAAAATGGTAGCATCAATCACGTCACCCTTGAACACGACACCTGTTTGCACCATTATCTTACAATTGGTTTTTAGCTTGCCTAGGAGTCGTACCATACATATGAGTCTTTCTACTCATTTGGCTTGTTACTCTTCTAGCGCGATATCAAGTTGTGCACATTAGTGATGTTGCCAAGTCACTTTTGTGTTGTTCCATTATACATTCAAGGTAAGTCTCAACCTATGTCGACAATCTATAGTTTCCTATTGACCTTATCGACTTGGCCATCCTTGTCTCAATTATACTTCATCATCTCATGGGTTCATCCATTCACATATTCTCTCAACCTATTTCATGTCAATTGGTAGGGGATACATCAAGGCCCTCCTTTAAAAAGTATTCTCCTATCAAATCCAACTCATTATCTAGGACCTTATTCTAGAAACTAGTAATATCTTGGAGCTTGTAGTCCTTAGTGGTAGGCTTCTTCACGATTGACAATGAGTTTTCCTCATTGACTCTTAATCAGGCAATTCCATGGGGTTTGATGTCAGCTCATCTATTCACACTTAGTAGATTATTAGGTACCTTGGGGTCCATTTCCATTGTTGGTGGGTCCCCTCGCATTTTTTAATGGCATGCCTCATTAACTAGTAGTCAGATGGTTTGTACCATGCTTGAGATCAACACATTTATTTGCATGTTGTAGATTCGTACCTTCAGGGTTATGTTGTAGACCCTAGGTTAGGGAAATATCACTCCTATGTGGTACCCTTCACAAGTTGCGTTCGCATTATGTATCATTTATGTACTTTGAGGACTACTTTGGGGCACCTCCAATCTTATGTGTCCATAGTCCTACTCATATATATTTTGACATAGATTCATACTTTATTTTCTAGTGGTGATGATTTTTTTATTGGTCACATGGATCCATTGTGTATGTTGTGTGGCCATGTCTTAGCATTTCATGTCATGCATCCATGGTGTATGTTTGACATCCATGTTTAGTTTCTCTTCATGATGAAGCATGGGTATTCCCACCTTGGTGATGTTATCAATAGAGTTGAGACTTTAGGACTTGAATTCCTCTAATCCAACTTCATAGTATTGGCTCCTTCCTCCCATTTTGAGCAATGATTTTTTTTGTAATGTATTACAATCACCAATTTCTCTTATGACCTCATGTATTATGTTGTATCTGTTATAACACTATTTTCCACTCCAGTATAGTAAGAGATACTCAAGTAGAACTTACTTCATTTCTTGGCAAGAATGCATCCCCTTTCACCCTTTTTTTTACTTATGTGGTATTTGTTCCATGATAAAAAGGTGGAATTATGTGATTGATTTATTTCTTATAATTATTTTGTCAAAATTTTATAACTATGAGAGAATAATTATTTCAAAATTGAGATGAATGAGAAAAAACTCATAATAGTGAATAAGGTTTCTAGGGTTTGTTATTCTTAAGGTGATCAAATTGACCCACTTGTGTGTGACCTCGCTAGGGGTCTATTATTGTAGAAATTTCCTAACTTCATGAACCTTTAGGTGTCTAGACACATTTTCCTTGAGGATAGAATGAACCTATATAATCTCCCCAATAGGAAAGGGCATTAGATCTAGTATCCATATTATAGCGCGAGGCATTTGTTGTATTGGGAGGAGGAGATCATGGTATAATATTGAGGTGAGGATATCATTTGTTGGGAGGTATGTATTCCTTATATTATCATTTTGGATTAATAGCAGGGAAAATTTCAACAATGGAAAATTATCTTGAAGTTTAAAAACATTGGTGAATATCACTAGTCCCTAATATGAAAACTATAAAATGTTTATTAATATATTTGTAAAATTATTCAATTTTATATGATTTTATATATAGTATCTATATAATGTTGGCGATTTTTAAGGTAAAATAATTTTATATTATAAAATTTCTGCGAATCATTTAAAAAAATGGAAGTTGGTGAATCTTTTCTTTGGAAAACTCATGCAAAATTAGCCCACCTGCAAATATTAGCCCCTAAAATTTTCCATGATTAATAGATATATATGTTCCTTTTGTGTATCTACAATATGAATCATATTTTATTCTTGTGTGTGCTATTTTTAAAATACTAAGCCCTATGTGGAAAGCTATTATTGGTTTGTTTGGTGGTGCATGTGTGGGAGTTCCTTCTCAATGCAATAGGAGGTAAGATATTCAAGTGGAAGTAGGATTTTCTTGCCACTGAACTCAGGAGACTACACCAACCTATGAGGGTTATGGGTACTAATCATCTAAACCTTCATTCACATCATCTTGTATGAGTTTATAATGTGTTTTCTTGTGTAGGAAGGAATAAGTGCTAGACCTCCTAATATTCTTATGATCACACACTCACATATCGGTAGATCATCCTCTGATATACTAGGTTAAAAGTATCTTGCTATCTCATGTAAAATTTTCTCATAAGACTTTATGGCATGTTACCTTAGGTCCATGCTACAAAAGACTATTTTAGGTGAGTTGTTTGGCACTCCATTCTTGTGTACTTCACCCAAATGACTCCTAAAATTTTCCAAAGCCTAATGCACATCAACTGCTTACACTACACTCATCCTTTGATCTGACCTGTATGTGCATTCCACCATCTAGCCGAGGTTGTGCACAATCAAAAATACAATGCTAGAACCCCCAACATCTTTGTTACTCGATCCTCACATTCCTACACAAAAATAATTACTTTTGATAATCCATATAAATGAGGTGAGTATTCACCTTAGTCCCTATCCAATGCATTTCCTTGGTGACGTAAATACACCTTTTAGTGCTTACATCATGTAACTTGATGTAATGACCTCCTCCCCCATTTAACCAATTTCACCGCCATGTCAAGGTAAACATAAGATGAAGAGCTACTATGACATGACCCAATGTCCAAGAACTAGTTATGGAAGTGTGGTTGACAAACTCACAAATCACAACATCCCTCAAGGCTACATGACATGCATGTGCGAAAGGACCATCCCAGGTGACCAAACCCCTAATATGGAGCTCTTTTTCATTTCCCTAAGCCAACAAACACATGCATGACAGGGCTAAGGTGTGGTCATAGGCCTTGAACCACATGAACATCAATGCCTTTATGTGGTTATAGCCCAAATTCTTTAGTTCAAAGGGCTGGGTCCCAAGATCTAAGTTACTTTTCTAGGCCAACCTCTAGACCACTACCCATAACTTCTTGTAACTTCTCATAATGATAAATGACATAATGAAAAATATTTTCATATAAAACTTGTATAAGAACTGTCCTAGGACATGCTTATTCCATAACATACATTTCATCAAACACATGGAAAACATGTAAGCTATAGGCCATGAATGCATCTTTGATCACATTAGTATGAAAATCATCTAAAAATCATCAAGGAAGCTCTATTTCCTCTCGACATAGCTACAACAACACTTATATGTCCATACGTTCATTCACCATTATATAGCTCAACAAATAATGACAAGATCCATAAATAGGTTACATCACATAAATGGCAAATAACCAACATAAACACCAGGTCAACTCAGCCCTAATATCACAAACATAATCAATACAAGTATAAATGAATCACCTTAGGAAATAGCAATTATTAATATCTGAAAATATCAACCAAGTTAAGGACTTCCACGTACCACATGTCCATAGATTGGGATGAACCAAATATATCTTTTATCTAATCACCCTCGCACCATATTCCAAGCATGAATGTGGCATCTCATGGAATAAACTAAGACAAAACCAACCTAGGGCCTTCGGAGGCCAAACCACCTCAACCCTTAACCACAGTGGTTCCACCATTTCAATGAATTGCTTTACTTCCTAGTCATCCTCAAAGGCCTACGTTTCACATAATCAAGAATCGAAGGAAAATATAAAATTTCACTCATATTTTAACTTATTTTCCTTAGGGGTAACAAAAGGGTTGATGTCACTATTAGTGTGTCTGCCAATTAATTTTCGTCCCTAGGAACTGTTGTAAATTTAATCGATGACAATAAATTTTCTATTAGGTCCCATACCTAATTCCTATAAGCCCTAAGTATTGGGTGTATGCTTTAACATTTATTAGTAACATGTTTGATAACAAGCTTGTAATCACCAAAGACCATAAGGTTCTGAATGTTGAATTTATGAGCATATTCTAGTCCTAAGACTAAAGTTTTTTGTTTAGCCACATTTTTTGGTAATTTCAAAAAACAACTTAAATAAAAAAGTGACAATTTTCTTCATTCAGGGAAATAGAACGACCCTAGCCCTAAATCCTCTTTTGAATAAGCACCATTTAAAAAAAATTTCCATACAATATTTACACTATGTACAATATTTTTTGAGTTATTTTTGTTAACCAAAGATTTCTCTTCCTCAAACATTGTGAGAATGAAATTTCCCAAGTTATCATCAAAACTGTACATGGGAAAATTATTTGGGCTCTTATTAGAACTTATGGTGTATGATAATATTGATTCTCAATAAAATTGATGATTCTTACATTCAAAGACAACAATAGTGGCGTATGAGAATTCAAGTTGCAGGGATTGTCCCAAATTAGCTCGACATGATCTACATAACAACATTCCATAATTTGGCAGAATTTCAGCCATTGCAACATATGTAATGACACTTTTACTGGTTCTTGCATTAACACAACTACCAGATCCTTTATCCTACCAAGTCACTTAACCCTCCGGGAATCAAATTAATATAATTCTTTATACCCTCGAGTAATTTCTAGGCCCAATTTGTCCAGTATTTCCTTTGACATCAAGTTATTTGATGCATTGGAGTGTAACATATAGTTATGAAGAGTAAAATCATTTATTTTCAAACTAATGTAGAAGGGTGGTACTATATTTTCATCTTTGTCCATATTGGTTCCGATATTGATCTTGGGAGCATTATCCTATATATTAGTTGTATTGGTAGTTAACATATCAAATGTTTATTCGAAACCAATGACCATTTGCATGAACTTATCCACTTTGTGCTTATAAGTCAATATTTTGACTATTTCTATCAATAGGATGTTTATTTTGACCTTGGTTAATTTTGTTTGAAGATTAAAATTCTATGAAAAGTTTCGCACATTTTCTTCTTGTTCTACTTCTTTAGGAAAATATTTGTTTTTTTCTTCCTTATTTTTATTATTATTTGCTTTATTTTCTTTAGCTAGCCTTTTATTTGGATCTTCTCTTTGATTCGAGTTTTCTACCTTTCGATTATCTTTTCTTGGCCTCAGACACTATTAATGTTGCATCTAGGCTTCTAAATTATTAGCAAAACACTCAATTTCTAGCATCTAAAACCCTTTGTTTAATATAATGAATATGATCTTGATTATAAGTTTCAACATATTAATCTAAGCTCTAATCAAAATAATTGATTATATGGTTCATCGCCCCTATGACCTATTTGTAGAATTTTCACATTAAAAGGTTTTTGGTAGGGACCCTAATTTCTACAAGGGGAATTTATATTTCGATTAGGAATATTGTTTTTATTCTATCAAAAGTTCCTTTGGGGTGCTCGATTGGGAGGCATCTGACTAGCAGTTATGTTTCCAATCTCTATTTTTTAGGTTTTGTTTTATAGAGATTTAAATATTTTATCCATTTCTTCTATTTGTTGTTCTTTTGGACTCTTTAAATTTGAGGCTTTACGGGTCTGGTCAAACACCTTCTTATGTTGAGCCTTATCATACTTTTATTTTGATTTCCCAATAGTTATGAGGTTACCTTCAATAATTCAAGCCTTTCTTTGAGCATTGACCAATGTGGTAGGCTCTTTTTCTCTTAAAAAAAAAAAGAAATATGAGTAAAATTTGGCAGAATAAGATACAAGTGCAACTATATCTTAAGGTTTTATCACTGGGAAACTTGCCGTAAAAAAATTTTAAAATTCTATTGCTTTTGATTTCACTTGGTTTTATTTTAAGAGCATGAAACTTGCTTAAATACAATTGATTACCTTTATTTACACTAAATTTCCTCAAAAAAAATTGCACCAACCTATCCATAGAATTGATGGAATTTGGTTGTCAACCCCTAAACCATTTATGAGATTCACTTCTACGATTTGATGAATAATCACCTACAAATATTGTCATGTTATACTCATCTATTGTCATAGTAGTGTGGAAATTTGATGATGTGGTCCTTCCATGTGTGGTCTCCCTCACTATCATATTTTTGGAGGGTTTTATCATATCTATCAAGGAGATAATGTAGTTGGTTTGATTGGACCAAGGGCCTATATAGAATGTTTACACAAACATTCATGCTGACTGGAGGGGTTTGAAGATGAGGTGATTATTGTGGGCCTTGGGATGTTATCTATTTTGATGACACAACAGAGGATGATGAACCAAATTGTTATCACCAAAAAATGATCACCTAGCCATTTCTCACTAGGTGGATCTAAATACACCATGTAGATTTAATTTTACCATAGTAAAATCACTTTCTCTGTGAAAAATAATTTAGTAAAGAACTTTTATTAAATTATTTTCCG
>APFE030597829.1:65739-69048 GCA_000404065.3 Pinus taeda
AATATTAATATTGATTATGACTATAAACTCCACTGTAATGTTAAGAGGCATGAGGGTAGTAAAGATAGGTGTCTTGATAATAATATGGATTATAATAATAGGGGCAATATTAATATTAGTATTGATAACACTAGTTTAGATAACAATATTATTGAGAACATTAATAATAATTTATATAAAAATAATGAGGGTAATATCATTAACAACATTAACAATAATAAAAATAAGAACATTATTAAAAATAATCTATATAATTCATATAATAACAATAATGAGTGTAAACAAGGACAATTAGTAATAATACCATTTATATAATAATATTATATGAAGGTATTAATAATAATAAGGACACTAATATTATTAATAATCTATACAATATTAAGAACAATAATAAGGAGTTATATAGTAACAATAATAATATTAATAACACCAATAATAATAATAATAATAATAATAATGAGAGTATTATTATTAATAATATTAACAAGAAGGGCATTAATATCAATAATAATCTATATAATAGTAAGAGTAACAATAGTATTAGTAATAGTTATTTATATAATAATATGGAGGAGAATAATTGTTTTAATAATGATAATAACTTGTGTGGTTCTAATATGAATATTTTATGCCATAATGGCAAAGAATGTCCTGCCAATAGCAATGATTGCGAGAACCTCAGCAAGGAGGTCTCTCTTCCCTCTTCTTCCCGAAATATTAAAGTTGTTAACCTTTCGAGCTTTTCTTTCGCCCCATCCGTTTTTAGTCTTTTAAGCAAGGGCTTAAAATTTTCCCTTGCCCCTAGGAAAATCCCGGTAGATAACATTATTTGTGACGTGGAACACGGGATTAGAGATTTGCCGGATAATATCAAGGACACTATTAGGCAGTATTGTGATGTCGTCCTTAGGAAGGCTAAACCCCCTCAGAGCAACCTTAGCAAGGAGGAGTTCGATGCCCTAAAGTCCTTAAATTAGAATGAGGATATTGTCGTTCTTAAAGCGGACAAAGGAGGGGCTACGTTCATCCTTAACAAAGAAGATTACCATAAGAAGATGTTAGATCATCTTCACAATAGTGGCAGTTATAAAAAACTGGCCAAGAACCCTCTGAAGAAAATCTCTAGGACAGTGGCTCTCGCCATCAAGTCTAGTAACTCAATGCGTTCCCTGTGCCAAAAACTCATTGAGAGTAGTCCCATCGCTCCTAGAATCTATGTGGTGTCTAAGATTCACAAGGAAGGGGCCCCTCTGAGGCCTATCGTCAACACCATTGGTGGTCTGACATACCTTCTAGCCAAGTTTTGGGCCCTTAAACTTAAGCCACTGGCTGGCCGCACTGAGTCCTTCATGAAGGACTCTGCATCCTTCATCATGTAGCTCAAGGATATTAGGCTTAACCCTGAGGACATTTTAGTCAGCTTTGATGTGGTCTCCCTGTACACTTGCATCCCTATAAAGGAGGCCTTGGAAGTGATCTGTCGCCTAACAGATCTTGATACCGCTCATCTGGTTGAGGTATGTCTCACTTCCACTTTCTTCTGTTTTGAGGGTGAGTTCTTTGAACAGACCTGTGGTGTTGCCATGGGTTCCCCCCTCTCCCCGATTGTTGCGAATCTTTTTATGGAAGATTTCGAAGTCAAATCTCTAGCCTCAGCTCGTCTCCCTCCTAAGCTTTAGAAAAGGTATGTAGATGACACTAATGTCATCTGGTCCCATGGCCAAGAGGAGTTGGATCGCTTCTTCAATCACCTCAACGGTCAGTCCTCTGCTATTAAGTTCACCATGGAAAAAGAGGTCAATGGTAGCCTCCCTTTCCTGGATATTCTTATTTCTAGGAATAAGGATGGCTCTCTCTCCCACTCCATGTTCCGAAAGAAAACGCATATTGAGCAGTATCTTCATGCCGATTCCCATCATTTCTCGGCTCAGAATATGGGTGTTCTTAACACCCTCGCTACTCGTGCCCTTAGGATTTCAGATAATGAGAGCTTGGATAAAGAGAGATCCCATCTCCTTGATGTCTTTGTGGAGAATGGATATAGTAGGCATCTGGGTCGGAAGGCTTTCCTTAAAGCCTCTAGAAATGCGTTAATTAAGGAAGAACCAAAGGAGCACCGACTAGGTGTCCATATTCCCTATGTCCAAGGGACCATAGACAAGATTGCTTGGATCCTTAGGAGGTTTGATATTCCCTCAACCTTCAAGCCCCTCAGAACCATTCGTAATTCCCTCCGGTCGGTGAAAGATCCTGTTAACCCTAAAGACATGAAGGGTGTTTATTTGATCCCTTGTTCGTGTGGGACACCCTATATTGGGGAAACAAGGCGCTCCATAAATCAGAGAATTTGCGAACATGCAGCTGACTTGAGACATGGGAGAACAAAGTCTTCAGCCTTAGTAGAGCATGTGGACAAGACCAAGCATCAAGTCTGTATAGAGGAGGCCAAGGTTATTGCCAAAGTTGCTCAGTTCCATCATCGTAAATTTAGGGAAGCTATTGAAATTGAAAGAAGGCCTAACAATCTCAACAGAGATGATGGCTGGAAGATAAGTAGATGTTGGATCCCTGCCCTTTCATCTTAGTGTTTCTTCCCCTTCCCCCCCCCCCCCCCCTTTTTATCTTTTGCGCTTTTGTCGTTCCCCCTGGTGCCTCCTTTCTTCCTTTTCCTCCTTGATCTTTGGTTTTCTATTGGATTTTTTCCCGTCCTTCGCCTCCTTTGTCTCTAAGTCGCTCTTCTCATTTGATTTTTTCCTAACTGATATTATTAAGTATAATCTTATCCAATATATATATTTATATATGGATATATATCGTTAGCATTTTTATATTCTTATCTATATATTTATTTCCACTTATTATTATTTATTTTTATGATTATTATTATTAGTGTTCTATTCTACCTTAGATTTATGGATATATATATTATTCTAGTTATTAATTTAATTTAATTTGATTTTAATTTAATTTTATGATTTTTTCAATGATCTGAGTCCTTTACCAGCCTTGTTCTTAAGTATTATTTAGATATTTAATGGAATGATTAGCCTTTCTAATTATTATTTTATTTATACATGGGTCTATTTGTATTTTATTTATTCTATTGTTATTTTATCATCATTTTCTGGTTTTATTTTTATGTTTATGTTTTTTAGCAACCTAATATCATTTTAATTTCATTTTTATATAATTTTATTTGTATATATTATTAAATAAATTAATAAACAAGCAAATTAACTTTTAAACTAACCATAAAAGTAAGGTATTTCTTGATATTTCTCTTATTACTATTTCTTTGTCTTAAAACAA
>APFE030597829.1:69516-83303 GCA_000404065.3 Pinus taeda
AATATTAATTAATAAATGAAAATTTGACCTAGGTCCTAAAGTCAAAAATAAGCCATTGGAGTCTCTGCTCAGACTATTTAACATGCTAGACTGGATCTGTTTCTTCAACTTGTCCTAACGATGAACCACACTAGTTGGTTCGAAACGCGTCGACAAAAGTCTTTCTATATGTGATTTATGCTGAAATTCTTCTTATAACTATGCTGGATCACAGAAGCCTCAATTCTACAATATTTTATTATTCTCCATTTTCAATATTAACTCCATACTTTGCTATATAAAGGATGGTTTTCATTCATTGTTCACCATGATCATAATCATCATCAACATTATCATCATTTTTCTTAAGCTCCTATTTTGTGTTCTTCACTTTTGTTTTGGTTTTTTACATGTTGAGAGATAGAATTAATTTCTGAAGCATCAAGGATATCAAAGGACCCATCCCACGGAGGGGGACTTATAGACCAATTTGTAGATCGACTTCACCAGGTGTTATTAATAAAAAATTTATTCATTTAAAATTATCTTTCCAATTAGGTTATTATACTAGATACTTTTTATTGTTGCTTTTTGTTTTTGATTATATCTTCTTTTACTGCAGTTTTTCTATTTTTGTTTTAGATCTAAGACAACAACAATCATTAACTTATTGTTAGGGTCACTTGTCACCTAGTGACTTAAATGAAGTATTTTTGGTATGCCTTCCAAAAATTTTCACACTAACAAATGACGGCTCCACTACTGTAATAACAATGTTCTTGGTGACCAAAGTTTCAGAATATTTCAGGCTTTTCTTTAGCTATTTTTAGCCACTCAATTACTATTTATAGTATTCAACCCTATTTTGTTAATTTTTTGGATTTTGTTGGGTTTCTAGTCTTTTCCACAGATCATAGGTACCAACCAAGAAGGAGACAGAAAAATTTGTGCGAGATCTACCAACCAAGACTCTCGAGACTAGAACACACCTTTCAGCCCTATAAGTGAGTTATAGAGCACACATTTTCACTAGAAAACTGCATTTTCCTCATAAACAAGTCAGTCCCTGTGTTTTGTACCTTTTCCAGAAATTTTTCAATATTTTTACAAATTTGCCAAGAGTGTTTTCTGTATATTGGTTTGGGTACTTCAACTTTTTTTTTCATTCTCCCTTAGGATTGGATCCACTTTATTTGTCTCTTTGGGGAAGAAAAAATCACCTATGGCTTAGAGTATGCTTCCACATTGTTAGGAAAATACTTTCTGAGTGAGGAGTCTAGGGTTTCCAGCATTTCCAGCCTTTGTCTTTTAGATCTAATCCATTACCTTTCATATCTCTTGGATAGGTTTACTTTACCTTTTCTCCCTTTAGAGTATGGGTTTTCCTTTTCCCCCTTATGATCCCCTTGCACATCATGGGTCTTTGAGCTTCACACCTATCCTTTGCATCACTTTTCACCTTTGATTTTTGTTGTTTGTCTACATCATTTATAGTATATTAGAGACTTTAGATCCCAGTCCCTAGAAATTAGATATTTCTGGCTTATTTTTATGTCTTTGAGTTGCTTGTTTGCATTCTCTTTTGTAGCTACTTAGTATCCCTTGTGGGCAAGGTTTTGTGTGCTTTATTGGATGTTTAATTTTCTTTCATTTTCATATTTATTTATATTATTTCAGCATTTTTCTTTCAGCATCATATGGCATCATGAAACATGCTTAATCAAGTCATACACTTGACACATCATTTTCACACACTCACACCTTAAGCGAGTGTGAGTTCGGTTAACACTACCAAGCCAAGACTTGAAACACTACAACTTAATAAATCAACACACATATATTAATCCCACTTAGGCATCAAGCCCAAAGAATCTTTGTAGTGTAGGTGTAGGGTCAGTGGGATAGGCTTCCAATAACACCCATCAGTCACTTCTATTAAGACATAGAAGTTGACATATTAGGGAGCTTAAAATCCTTCACCATCCCATGGTAAAAGCCAGAGTGCATTAAAAACCTGATTCAAAAGGGGTTAGGCTAGGTCATTGCGTGAGCAGTTATCCTCAGGGCTACCCAACCCATGGCAGAGAATTTCATGCAATGGCTATCAAGAAGCTCAAGAATTGACCACCCCTGTGGGACAAAGGTAACCATAGTGACAAATCTTAGGAAAACACATTATAGGATTGGATGTGCAAAGAAGTTTCTCGTCTACCCCACCTTTCTTTAGATAACTCTACTTGCAAGGATCAAATTTCGTCAAGTAAGAAGTTCTTTGGAAGGTCATCTGAAATGGTAGATCTAATATTGTTTGAGTATTTAGATCACTTATAGGCTAGAGGTATTTTTATTTTATAGGACATGTTTTCTTGTATTAGAGTAACAACATTAAAATAGTTAATTTACACTTGGCACCATTGCACTAGATATTTGCTTGATGTTTATTTCTCTTTTATTCCTATCATCATCCTTTAGTTTAGACGCCATTGTACCTCCAATGAGTTTTTTGCATAGAATTCGAGGTTTTCACCCTCACTTCCCGTTAGGCCATATTACTCCTCCTTGTCAAGTTAGAGGTCATCATCGCAGTCCTCCATTGAGTCATCATTCTGATTCTGATTCTACTGATTCATCCAATTCATCCTCTAATTCTACATCTTCTCACCCCCATATCACCACCATGTCAAGTACCAATGTGTGTACGGGACACCAAGGTGGTAACCTACGTTCTAACCAGGGTATGCCCACTAGTGGAACCCCCACTGGTGTGGTCACTCCTTCTCTATTACTTCCATTTATGGTTGGTTTAAGTCTCCTAGATTTTAGCCAGCTTATCAATGATCCTCTTCTCCACGATCCTACATGGTGAAAAATTCCTGCTAAACTCCCTTCATACATCCCCAAGTTTGAAGGTAATCCTAGAGAATATCCAACTAATCATGTTCTCTCCTTCCATATGTGGTGTTCATCAAATTCCATTACCGAAGATTTCATTCATCATCGTTTGCTCCAATGCCCGCTCACTGGAGCTACTACTAAGTGGTATGTCGATCAACCCAGAGAATCCTATTCCACTTTAGTGAATCTTGCCATAGCCTTTCTTTAATATTCCTATTTACCTCTCCTTTATGATACTTGTACCAAACTCTTGACTTATTTCCATCAAACTTCAGCCACTTGCATTTCCAGCCATGTTCAGGAATGGCGTAGAAGGGGCAGCATCTCTAGAGCTGCTGACTTTGAAGACCAAGTCTACATATATTGGTTTCTTATATCTTTGTTGACCCCCATAGCCAAATATGTCACGTCACACTTTCCTTAGTCTAAGGAAGAGGCACTCCAAATAACTCTAAAATTTGACCTAATTTATGCCCTTGTTAGATTATGTTTATATTGTCATCCCTTATCTACCTCGGCCTGGTTCTGCTAATGCATTGGGGGGATCTCATCTTGCAAATGGAAAATTTGGAACCCTTTCACACCCTCAACCATATGCTCCACCTCATATGTGTTATGGCTAACCTCAGAGGGGGACCAGTTCCATGTACAATTACCCCTCCCCCAATCCTCCTCAAGGAAATCCTTATTCAAGTCCCAGCACTCCATATCCATATCCCCATCCAGATCAAAAGATTCTAGGGCCAGTTGTTTCTCCTCCTACTTATACCAATGTTTCCCCATCTTATTATTATTAGTATGCACATCCTGTCACTCCATCTCTACCAGCACCAGTGCCATAGTCCCCCATGCATGCTCCCCCTTTGTCGTAGCAACCACCTCCTCCTCAAGGAAAAGTGTATACTTAGAAAAGTGGACACAATCCCCCTAACCCCAAGAAAAGGAACAAGGGGAATGGTAATAGGAACCTACAATCTCAAGGTACTCAAGGAAATAGGGTCCTCCACCCAATGCCCCTCAAGGTCCTCAACCTAATCCCATAACCCAGAAATAGGGCGATCAACTCAAGAAGAATAAGGCTCTTTGTACGAACAAACCTTGTGTTTTTTGTGGAGACTATGGTCATTATACCCATTAGTGCTCTGTTTTACCTCAGATGTGACAAGTATGGAAGGCTCAAGTAGTGTCTTGAGGATTGTATCCCACCGCTCCTCCTTCTCCTCCACCTTCATCTCAACCTGTCATGCTTACCAATCCTTTTCCTTACCAGGGATACATAGCTACCCAATATACACAAGATCAAGTTGCTCAACTAGCTCCACCATCTCCTGACCATGATTATCATATTCTTATGATGAATTCTGATGAGGTAAATACTGAGAAAATCAACCTTTAGACTCAATCGTTCCAATATGACATGCCATCTACTAAGTTTATGATTGATTCCCAACCCTAAGTATCCACTAAGCCTCTATCATCACCCAACAGTACCTTACAGATCTCTCCACCTAACGTCGAGGTTACTCCCAAGATCCCCAAAGGTTCATTACATCGAAATGTTGCTTCTACCAAATTTGCCCATACATATAGCATAATAGATGATTTGGCGTAGTCTCTTTCTTCCATGTTAATGCTGGAAGATCTCCAAATGTGTGCATCACAATCAAAAGCTCTACTATCTTCTTTGGGAAATGTTGACCCTCAATATGATTAGATGATTGTATTTCATGTTGAAAAGTCAGAAAATCCTTACCTTCATCTATTACATTTCAAATTCCAATCTCCATTCAAAATGCCATCGTCCAACAGTGTATCATTGATGAACGCACATCCACTTGTGTGATGGCCAATAGTGTTTCAAAGAAACTTGTTTCATCTGACCTATCCCTACCCACCATTACTCTACGCACATGGGATGGTCATCCTTCCCATCCCCTTGGCTTATACTGCAATTGCACAGTCACAATTGCTGGTAAGACTATCTGTATTGAGATCAAAGTTGTTGATGCTCCCTTAGACTATAACATCCTTTTGGGTTGTAGTTATACTTATGCAATGCTAGTTGTCACATTTGTGGTTCACCGTAAGATGTGATTTCCACACAATGGAAAGATCATCACAATTGATTAGTTGACATACTATGATACAAAAGCCCATACTTCACCCTAGTCCAACATTTCTTCCGTAGCAAACAATAAGACTCTCGTTTGTCTCTCCAAGAGTCTATAAATATTCTTGTTTTCTTGGTACTTATTATAGCTCACCTACTACTCCTTCTGACCCTAGCTCATTGAGTGTTTGTATGATCCAAGCCTCGCAAGTCATCCACAAATGGTCTATTATACCTTCATAATAGTCTGCACCTCCACAACCTGCTATGTCTGAGTCAACTCCGCCTACCGGTACAAATCCTCAAGGATCACTTCCTTCTCCTAGTATCTCTCCTAATCCATTTTCACTCAGAACCATTCCCCCAAGCCTTAACCATTGCAAATCACTCAACCTAGGCCATTATCTATCTGGTCAGACACCATTCTTATTCCCAATCCCTCGATTTATTCTACACCTGTCATGGCTACATTGATTTTACCTAACATTACCTTAGGGATCCTAATATGGTACATCGATCCACCTGAAAGCACTCCACCCAATCAATTGAAACCTTACACTAATTTGACCCTGATCCAACTTATTGTTTGTACCCCTACCTTTTCTTGAGTTCCCAAACAACCTCAACGGGATCCTACTCCCATTGCGAAAGCATCTAGTGATGGAGGAAAATCTCGAAAGAAGGTAACTCAAGATAAATCTACCCTACAACTCCAACTCCTCCTAAGCCACCAAAGCCTCTTCCTCCTTGCGCTTTGTGTGATGTTGTCAATTGACAGTCATGCCACCAATAGCTGTCTTGAGCTCCCTCATGTTAAGGATGCAGTCACTGATACCGTCCCTAATTCTAACATTCTTTAGGTCCATGTTACCTTACCTGAGTTAGCTAAGAACATCCAATTGTTACGGACAAACCACCCTTGCACTTTGTGTGATAACTATGTCCAGTATTCCCATCACTATCCCCATCTCGAAGATTTTCATAGTACATTGCAAGTGATTTGAGAATTAGAGGTTACTCATAATGAATCCACTTCTCTTTTACCTGCTATTTCTGGTCCCACTTCTACACTAGAACATGAGGTCTCTACAACACCCGTTGTGCTCCCTCCCCCTGATGTCAAGATGATGGATACTTTCGTTCCTATTCTCTACTTGTCGTCATTCATAAGATTGATACCTGGGAGCTCCCTTGATGTCTCACTTTTTTATTCTATTTAACCTTCTTCAATGAATACACCGGTCCCAACATCGGTAGACATTCCATCTACTTGTCATATGTCTCTCAACCTTGATGATGCATATGAAAACCTTGTCTCTCATGAAGATGCTTCAAGTATCTCTTCACCATCATGTGTTCTTTCTTCCTCCAGTCTGACCATCTTCCATTCTGATGAATCCATCATGGAAGTTATGACCACCCCTAATTACCCTTTAGATGATATGCACCATCATGCATACTTCCTTCTGCAGCAAACCCATGATCTATATGTTATGGATTCTAAAGACTTCCTCCATGGTTGGGTTGATTAGTTCCCTAACCCCTTACTTCGAACCCATGAATTTGAACCACATACTTTGTGGAAATTACATTGACAACCAATGTTTAGGCAAGGGGGAATACCTATTAGAGGATCAAGAAGGAGAAGTCCTTCCCAATCCTCGAAATGCACTCTACCTCAAGAAATTTTACCCATATAATTTCACATCAAAATCCATGTATATCTTTCTTTCTTGTTTCATTTAGGTAGTCTTCATCCCCCACAATCTTACACATTGTCTTCTTCTGTATTTAATATGGATCCATCCTCCACACCTTATATCGGATTTGTTGATGGCGCAAGTCACTTCACCAGGAATATTTCCTCGATAGCTTGAGCCATTTTTACCCCCTTGCATTCATTAGTCCACTCCAACAATGTTTGCATTGTATCAGTGACCAATAACCATGTCGAATATGATGTTGTGATCAATTTGTTAGCTTATTCCCTTGACCGTCGCATCCTTCCCCTTCAAGTTTGTTTAGATTCTTGGGTACTTGTCATGCAATTGAATGGCATATATCGTGTCTATAATTTTGTCCTATTTAGAAGATATCTACGAGTTAAGATATTGATGTGTGAATTTGAATCCATTTCATTCAAGTGCCCAAAATCACTAGGTAGATACCATTTCAAATAAAATTCTAAATTTCCATTTATCACATGTAAGAAGACAACCATAAACGAATGAAAACCACAATCGTCACATAAAAATATGAATAATCATAAATATGTATCGTCATACAATGTTTTGAGTCCACTACTCTAATACATCCGACATGCTCACTAGCATGTTATTGTTGGATGTGTGTTATATTCTTTCCACGACTACCCCACACACGAGGGGCAGTGCAGAGCGGCATAGTAGCCCCCCTTATCGAGGGATTTGTAGGGGGGAAATAGCCCCCCTCCACGGGGTCCAGGGAAATGCCTCAGATTTTTTTGGACCCTATATTAGGTGGCTGGACCTACTTGTGGCTTTCTTCATGGATTTTGCACATGGTTTTGGGCATGATCATTTTTTGTCCATGGTCTTTTGTAGATCTCGTCAAGGGAACTACAGTTATGTTGTAATCTAGGGTTAATGGATTGGGGTTTATGGATGCTTCGATATGTATATTTATGTATTGTAACATTGAAGGAATATAATGAAAAAACAATCTAGTAGTCTTGGTTTTTGGATCTATCAAACAATGCTTGTGTATATCTATTTTATGTTTTATACTCTCACCATTATTTATTTTATGCTCTTAGAATTCATATGCAGGTAATTTATGTACGGTGTTGAAACCTACATTTGGTATTAGACTTATTTTAGCTTCATGGGGATGCCTTTGCTGCTGAGGGGTTTTTCTCAAGCCTGTGGTAGACCTTGTTCAGTGGGAGATCTATAGGATCGACCCTTGTGGTGAAATAATATGGTGAGCGGTGGAAAGATAGAGATCAAGAAATTTAATGGTCATATTTTTGAGTTGTGGAAACCGAAGATGGAGGATCTACTGGTGGATAAAGTTCAGTTCATCGCGGTAGATCCGGGTACCAAACTAACAACAATGTCAGTTAAAGACTCGGTGAAGTTGGATCAAAAGGAAAAGAGCACAATACGATTGTGTTTCTCGAATTCGGTATTGTTGAATGTATCATGGGAAGCTTCAGTGAAGGCTTTATGGGACAAGTTAGGGACTTTGTACCAATCTAAGTCTCTGGTGAATAAATTTTTCCTATGGAAAAAGATGTATAACATGAGGATGGAAGATGGAGACTCAGTGACAGAGCATATGAACACCTTTAATATTTTGGTAGGCCAATAATTATCTGTTGATATTAAAAATTTAGATGAAGATAAATGCATCAGTTTTTGTGTTATCTACTAGATTCGTGGGATAGTCTGGTTGTTACAATTGGTAGAAATGCAACTGCCTTGTAGTTTGATGAAATAGTCTCATCCTTGTTGTTGAAGGGCCATAATGGTGATTCCTTGTCTATACGAGTACGATTTTAGAACAAAAACAAAAATAATTCCTCGAGTGGGAGACCTGAATCTAGAGGGAGATCTAAATCTCCAGGAGAACCTATAAACGTGTGTTAGAAATGCGGAAAGAAATGGCACTTCAAAAGGGACTATAAATCTAAAGCTCTTGACAAAGGAAAGGGATCTGATGATGCTCCATCTACAGAGATGTATACTTGGCTTCTTCTTCAAGTACACATGTAGACCATGAAGCATGGCTGATTGAATTAGGTGCATCCTTTCACTTCACTTCCCATAGAGAGTGGTTCTCTAAGTATTAGAAATATGATGGTGGGTATGTCCTCTTAGGGGATGAAAGGAAGGCGAGAATCATTGGTCATGGAAAATTCAAGTTGAAGTTGAAAGGTGGAAGGATTAGAACACTTTCGAGTATTCTGTATATTCCTACATTGGCCAGAAATTTGATTTTTGTAAGAAAGTTGATTGATGCAGGTGTAGAAATAGTGTTCGAGAAAGATACTTGAAAGATGGTTCAAGGAGAACTGGTATTGAGTTGGGGAGATCGAATTGAAACTTTTTACAAGCTTCACGATAGCACTGTTATTAATGAGTGCAACAGTTATGTGGTTCCTGAAAGTGGAGCAAAAAATCTAGTGATCTCTAGAGAAAAGTGTCAAAGACCATGTTATGGCATCACAGGCTTGGACATATTGCAGAGAAGGGCCTTTGAATACTTCATGGTAATGTTATGGTAGAAGGTATGTCTAATTTTTCTCTGGATTTTTATTTCTGTGAAAATTATGTATATGGGAAGCATAATCGAGTGAGTTTCTCCTCGGGTGCTAAGGGGGAGAAAATAATATTAGAGCTTGTGCACAGTAATGTGTGTGGACCTATTTTGGTTCCATCATTGGGTAGGTTTGTGTATTATGTATCATTTATAGATGATTTCTCAAGGAATACATGGATATATTTCCTCAAGAATAAATCTAAAGTCTTTGATAGGTTTAAAGAATTTAAGGTTCTAGTGGAAAACCAGACAGAGAAGAAGATAAAGGTGTTGAGGACAGATAATGGTTCAGAGTTTTGTAAGAAGGAATTTGAAGAATTATGTAAGAAGTGTCGTATAGCATGATAAAATAATAGTCCGTACACACCTCAGAAAATTGGAGTTATAGAAACAATGAACAAGACGTTGATGGAAAAGGGAAGAAGCATGCTCAACGGTGTCGAGTTAGGACATGAATTGGATAAGACTCTACAAGAGGTATGGACTAGTAAGAAACCTTCTCTTTCACATCTAAGGGTATTTGGATGTGATGCATATGTAGATGTTCAAAAGGAGAAAATAACAAATTTGGATAGTAAATCTGAAAGGTGCATCTTTATTGAGTATAAGGATGGTTTATAAGGTTATAAGCTTTGGAACCGGGAAAGGAAGGTTGTGTACAACTGAGATGTGGTTTTTTGTGACCTGAAAGATCTTATTAAACATGAATTCATACAAAAGGAATTTCAGATGTTAGAGTTTGAGCTAAAGGAGGAAGAATCAAACTCTATAGCAGAAAAGGAATTAGAATATGAAGAGCCACATACTCCAACTATGAGAAGATTAGTCAGAGAAAGAAGGTAGGTAGAAATGTATAATCCATCTTATTTTTGTTCAAATTTTTCTTTATCTATTACTTATGATTATCCCAGAACTATGAGGGAATCAATAGATTTAGAGGATGGGAAAATATGGAAAGAGGCCATGGTTGATGAAATGGAATCTTTGCATAAAATTGAGGCTTGGGATCTAGTGGATTTGTTGGCTAGAAGGAAACCCATTGGCAGCAAATGGGTGTTTAAGAAGAATATTAATGTAGAAGGGAAGGTGGAGAAATACAAAAACCGGTTGGTAGAAAAAGGTTATTTCGAGGTGCCGGGAATTGATTTTGGTGATATCTTTTCTCTTGTTGCCAAGGTAGCTTCTAGCATATTACTTTTATTTATTGCTACAGCTTTTGATTTTGAGGTAGAACATATCGATGTGTAGACAACATTTTTTCACGGGGATCTGGAGGAAGAGATCTACATGAAGCAACCTAAAGGCTTTGTGGTGAAGGGTAAGAAAGAAATAGTATGCACGTTGAAAAAGTCTTTGTATGGGCTAGAATAGTCACCAAGGATGTGGTATTAGAAATTTGATACATTTGTACAGGGACTTGGATTTACCAGAAGCAAAGAAGATCACTATGTGTATTTCAAATTAATTGGTGATCATGTTATTTATTTGGTATTGTATGTGAATGATATGTTGTTGGTTGGAAATGACAAAGAAATTATCGAGGATTTTAAGACTCAATTATCCTCCAAATTTGACATGAAAGATATTAGTAGTACAAACTATCTTTTGGGCATGGAAATTAAATGAGATCAGATAAATAGGAAGCTCTGGTTAAACTAGAGGAAGTATGTTGAGGCAATATTAAATAGGTTTAATATACAGGATAGTAAACCGGTGAAGGTTCCTATTCTTGTAGGTGTAAAGTTATCTGTTAAATAGTGTCCCAAGATGCAAGAAGAGGAAGAAGAAATTTCTCATGTTCCATATGCATGTGCAACCGATAGACTGATGTATGCAATGGTATATAGAGCAGACATTTCACATACATTGGGAGTATTAAGAATGTTTATGTCAAAACCAAGGAAGTAGAATTGGACAATAGTGAAGTGGGTTTTCAGGTATTTGCATGGAACTAGTGATTAGGGTTTGTGCTACCAAGGAAGACTATTATTGGATATAGTTTTGGACATCCATGGATTTGTTGATGTAGATTTTCCTAGAGATTTGGATCAAAGAAGATCTACAACTGGCTATGTGTTTAATCTATTTGGATATGTAGTCATTTGGATGAGAAAAAGATAGTCTGTAGTCGCAATTTCAACTATAGAGGAAGAATACATGGCAGCCACTCATGCAAGAAAAGAAGCAGTTTGGTCGCAAATATTGTGTTCAAGTATAGGGTTAGTAAAACAAGCTATAATGATAGACTGTGATAGCCAAACTGAAATTTTATTTGCAAAGAATTATGCTTATCATTCAAAGACAAAGAAAATTGATGTTTAGTATCACTTTGTGAGGGATATGGTTGAGGATAAAAAGGTGTTGCTGGTAAAGGTGGACACTTTGAAGAAAACTGTAGATACATTGAAAAAGTCTTTGATCACTGAGAAGTTCTCTTGGTCAAGAGAAACAATGGGTGTTGCAAGGTTGGACCAATCACTAATCACTTCTGTGGCCCCTTGTGGAAAGAAAAAAACAAGTGGGAGAGTGTTGGATGTGTGTTATGTACTTTCCACAATTACCCCATGTGCAGGGGGGTTGGGAGCTCCCACTGTATGTTGTGTTGGGCATAAAAGGGTGGTGGTAGCCACCTTGCACAGGGTTCAGGGTAGCACCCTAGGAATTTTGTAACATTGAAAGGAATAGAATGAAAGATCAATTTGGTAGTCTTGGTTTTGGGATCGAGGGAAAATATCTGTATATATATGTTTAATGTTGTATGCTCTCACAATTGTTTATTTTCTGATTTTAGAATTGGTATGTAGGTAATTTCCATAAGGGGTTAAAACCTACAGTTATCATAAAACAAAAATGGGGACCCACATGTCCTTATGCCTAATCACTATCATCTAGAGATTCCTGATCCAACGACTCCATTCCCCCATCATGTAGATCTCGTATGCCCTGACCAACCATCGCCATGCACCGCATGATTCTTTGCCACTCCAGGGGAAGACCTATACAATCATTTATATACCGATCTTCTAGCTCATTCCATTCACGCATAATCTCCTTAGTCTGTAATATGTGACATTTATGTCAGATATCCTCTAGTAGAGCACCATCATCTAGTGTCTGTCGTGATGAGGTCCCCCCCATGATCTGCAACCCTAGGCATTGCATCTTGTCTCATGTATCCTGTCGACCTCACCGGTGCTATAACTGCATACCACAAAGTTTAGAAATCACCACCACATACACATATTTATTAAACTATAAATGAACAAAATATATAACAACTTTGACTTACCATCTGGGCATCATGCTGGAAGTTGTAAGTTAAGATCCCCAGATAGTTCATTCTATTGTATGAATAATCATCTATGTATGCTAGCATCAGGTCCCAATGAGCAAAAAATGCACGTGGGAACACTCATCTGACTCCCCCTTCACCTCCTCGTCTCATTAGCTACCCCAAATGGCACATCCTAAGCTCCTGTGGACCCCCTTCACAGATCTGAATGTGAGGTCGTATAATGGGGATCTTCTCAAATAAGAGTGAGCATAAGAGTGCTCCGAAGGAAAAACTATCATTGATTCTTCATATGCGTAATGTTAGCTATCATTTCAACGATGACAACAACATTTGGGCCCACCCATAGTAGGTCCTTTGCAAAACATTTTCCACCAGCGTCATCTACCCTTCAGTGATATGGTGGAAAGCATGGATACCACAAATCCATAACACCGATGCATCTATAGCTCGTGTCTCAAGCCTCTCCAAGTTGTTGACCCAAATGGTCGTACCCTTTGCATGGTTACCCCATCCAAAATGATACTCAACAAATTCATCAATATGCCTCCCACGAGGAAACAATGGATGTATCTCCCCTACCACCCCCAAAGGGGACAGTCCTGTCAGAAAATATATGTCTTGGATTGTGAGCTCAATCTTGTGCCCTTGTACTACAAAGGCCTCTTGATTTGGGTCCCTATAATTCACTATCCCTGACATCAAGGACTCACGAGCCATCATCAAAGGGTGCCCTAAGAACTTTAGCACGACATATTGTGCCAACATCCCTCTCACTACTTGATTCCTCTGAATGTCAACACAGAGGGTCTTAAACTCTCATTCTTGCCATAATATCTTTAACTCTACCATCCTTGCAAGACATCACTATGTTTTATCAATCAAGAGTAAAAAATAAATTCATGATAGGACTGAGCTTTAGCTTCTAGTTGTAGGCTTTAACCCTGTACAGAAATTACCTGCATACGAATTCTAAATCACAGGAAAAATAAAAATGTGAGAGCATAACACATAAAACACATATACACAGAGATTTCCCACTGGATCTCAAAACCACCAGCTTGATTTTTCATTATATTCCTTTCAATGTTACAATACATATTTATACATACCGAAGCATCCAATACCATGGACCGAAAAACCATCGCGTCCAAAAACCATGGACCCAAAACCATAGGTAGGTTCGCCCAACCTAATAAAGGGTCCAAA